>JAYEPQ010000002.1:46318194-46487447 GCA_036321105.1 Dracaena cambodiana | reverse complement strand
GGTTGACGGAGACACCGAACACGAGGGATCTGAGGATGAATCCGTGAAGGAAGACGGAGAATAGGCAGCACAAGATGCGACAGTGACATCTTCTTGGCGGGCTGCTCTTTGCGGCGGAGAGCGGGACCAGAGACAGTGGGCAGATTTGGGTGGAGGAAGTTGAAAGAAAAGGAGGAAGCCGGAACAGAAGAAGAAGAGAGAGAGCAGGCAGTTTCACTAAGATCTAATCTCCTAGTGAGCCCCATTTTCCACTCACAGATTGCATTGGTGGTTATATATGTATGCAAAATTGGAAAATGAAAATGGGGCTCACTAAGAAAAAATGGTCAAGTTTTAAAATTCTCTTGGGCTCACTAAGAAATTGGGGCTCACTAGGAAAAGTATGCAGTGCATCTAGCAGCTCTCTTTTTATTAGGGGTATATCTCTACTATTTTATAACTACAACAACAATAACAACTAAACCTTTTATCCAAAGTATTTGGGATGGGATATATGAACCAAAAGAGAATGACGCTAAATCGATCACGTTGATAATCCTTACATTTATAACGCCCCAACGAAATTCATATTTTGGCTCATGTCATAATATATGACCATATTTTATGTTAACTGTTATAACCTTACCATAACCCTCCTACTTTATCCTGTTTTGAAATAAACAGTTAAAGAATAAATATTTAAGTACTGACATTATTTTATAATTAATATTTTTAAAAACAAAGATATCTTTGTAACAAAAGAATAAAAAAATTGCCTTTATATTCCAAATAAGACAATCTCTCATCAAAAAAAAAATATATAAACAGATATTAGTCTCAATAAGTAATATCTATAATTAACTTTATTTTATTGTTTTTTCTTATTTCACATACTATGATTAGGGATGGTAATGAACGTATCCATGAGTCAATTTTTTGTCTGTTTAATATAAAATTTAAATTAAAAATAAAAATTTTTATTTTTTTAATTCAAAATTTTGTATAGGAAAGACTAAAATTTGGCTCATGGACACGTCCATTTTCATCCCTAAGTGTGATTACTGATGTCCAATTTGGAAGCATGGTTATATAATCACTGTGATTCTATAATTTAAAATATACAAATTGAATATTTTTCTAAAAGTGAGATATAAAGGAATAAGGAAATTAATGGTAAAAATATACTTTCTTAATAGTTAAAACTGAAAGAAATCAAATATGACAATCTCGTTTCCTCTCTCAAAGTAATCAGAAATAAAGGTGAAAAATGTTATTTATTTGAAGACAAGGTAATTCGACATGCATTTGTGAATAAAAATATTTAAATTATTTTTTTTTTTTTAAGAAAAATACATGCCAAATTTTGGTTTAGAAAAAAATTCGAAGAAAATGGCCAAAAGAAAAGAAGTCATCGATAAAATTATTTTTTTGAATATTAGAGGAGATTTTATTAAGTGACTCAATTCACATATTTATTTTTTATAATTACTATCATTACTCTCTAAAATTTACAATAATATATTATTTTGATGGCAGATTAAAAAATATATATTGCACCATCCAATAAATTTTCCAAATACAAATAAACAGCTAACACTGGTTATTTCAGACCAGATTCTTTCTCGAGTCTTTTCTGGAAAATTCTAAATGCGCTCCACTTTTTACTAGTGAGCACCATTTTCCCTTATGTTGTAAATCACATTACTATATAGTAGTGGTGCTCACGAGAAAAAGGGGTGTGCAATTAGAATTTCCCGCCTTTTACTCTCATTTTATATAAAACTCCGTCTTCTCATTTTCTCTACCCTCTGTCTCTCTCTCTCTCCGCCCTCCCAGAAAAATCCATCACAAACCCTAGCAAATGCAAAAGCCCTAACGAAACCGTAGCTCCACAAAATCAGTACTTTTACTCACACACATTCTCTTTCTTCTCCCGGCCTCTCGATCGAATCGGGAGCAAATGGATGAGACCGCCAGCAATGTTGCCCGAGCGATCGCCGCCTCTCTGGACTGGAGCTCCACCCCCGGCGCTCGCAAGGCCACTGTTGCCTACTTAGAATCGGTCCGCGCTTCTTCCAATACTAATCGAACCTCTTTTCTCTCTCTGCTCGTTTCGATATCCTTTTTGTTGGTTGTTGAGGTTTAAGCTTTTTTGATGATCAGAGAGCTTATAAACCCTAGTTGGTGACAGTAAATTGCATTTGTCGCATGATTACTTGTATTGGAATTTGCTTATGAAGATGTATGCCTAAAATTAAAAAAAAAGAAAAGGAAAACGTTTTAGGGAATATATGTTTTGAATTTTTATGCGAAGTTTGTCTATTTAAACTGAATATTAAGACCCTGAATATTATTATTTTTTTTTTTGGGGATGTTGACAAATTGATGTTTCTATTTTTTTCCTTATTTGTTGACTGTTATGGCCCTGTATCATTTGTCATTTATACGTCAGCATTCCTGTAATTGTGAACTCAAGGAATTTTAGAGCAACTTGACTTAAGCTTCTGATCTTGTTTGGTAAAATCTACAATCAGCACCTGATCCATGTCTTCTTACAAATTCCTTTTTCTTTCCTTGACGATGTGGCCCATATTGTTGGTGTGTTTTGTTGGTTCTTTGTTTCTCCCATTCGTTCGAAATTATTTTTGAAAGAAGCTCTCACTTTGTCAACTGACAGAAATTTACACTTGTCATTACCTCGTTCTGGCGACCAAGAACTCGTGTCTTTCTCAGTTCTGAGTGTATGCATCTTTATAGGCAATGTTTTAAATCTAATGTGACAGGTTCTGTATCACCTGAAGCAAAAGGTGATCACCTGAGTTAAGTGAGGCTCCAAAAATGCTGCGGAACTAACATGTGTATGTAGAGCAGGTAGATGAATGACAAAAAAAAAATAAAAGACTTTCATGAATAAATAGAAGAAATAAATATAAGATGACAACATAAATAATAAAAGCGCAGGTAAGTTGCCAAGAGAAGATTAGAAGTCACAATTATTATTAGAATCGTCATTTTTACTTTAGTTGACTAAGTTCTGTCTTTTGCTTAACTGAGTCCATCAAGAATTATGATGGTTATGTCAGTTTTTTCTGGACCAGTTGTAATCCAGTTGAGGTATTGGTTTCAGACTGAGGATTAATTCAGTGAAGACAGACCAGTGGAGTGCGGCTGTCTAGGAAGAGTGTGACCTAGGCCCTTTGTTTATTTGCACAACCATTTAAGTATTTTAACCTTCCCTGCTACAGTTGTATCCCAAAAGGGTATAATTAAAATATAGGACATGTAAAATGAGGGTTGAACATCATCTCATTGAAAATATATCTGAGAAGATGGCCTTTAGTACCTTGCGTTCATTGTCCGAATAATATAGGTCATTCTGCAACATTTTTTTCTGCTTGAATAATATAAGTCGTTCTGCACTAGTCTCTTTTACTTCCTAAATAGAGTTGTATGTTTATTCTTCCTCTGGTGGGAGTGCAAACATATAAAAAAAATTACTTGTTAAATTATGTAATAATTTTGGTGACAAAATATACGAAACTTTACTACTGCTTATTTGGAAAGTTGTCTGACCAGAAGGATGCAATCCATGCATATTTATAGTTTATGGCTATTTAGTTTCCAGTTGTAAAGCTGTATTATGTTGATCTTATGAGTTTTTGACTTTTTCTGCAGTTGGAGCTTATCAGACTTGTTGCATCTCAGAAGCCAGTGGTAGCTGCAAGAAGGACGTCCCAAAGAATCAATAATGATATTAATAGTTCAATCATGGTGCCTGCGTTGCCACAGGTTTTCTTCAATGCCTTGAATTTTTTTGTTAAATCTCATTTATACCAATTAAGTAACCCGTATAGTTGTATCTTATTCTGATAAATAAAGCAGACAATGTCTTTAGCAGGTTTGCTCCAGCTTCTTTTATTGAAGTGGACTGAACCTGCGCTTGCTGAATTGCTTGGGCGATTTTTGGGCGCACTGGGTCCCTATCTGAAATACTTCCCCCACTCAGTGTCTGCTGTTGTGAACAAACTTTTCTAACTCCTGACTTCACTTCATTTGCCAAACACACCACACGCACATAGGTTGCGCTAAATTTTCTTTTGATCAACACACCTTACACCCACACACACCCACCCACCCACCCACCGAACTGCCACCATTTCACACCCTAGCATTTCATTAATGGTTTAGAATGCTCACATTGCTTTTTTTTTATTTTTTTATTAAATCTTTTGTTTCTCACAGGAGCCTTCTTCAAGTGGTGCTCGGCGGGCTAGGCTGCGTATTTGTTCATCATTCATTCACACTGGTGAGAAAAGTATCCTGCCTCACATGAAGGTAGATTGTTATACTATCAACTCAGCACTGTTAGAAATAATAGCTACTCGCTACTAAAATTTTTGACATATGTATTCCTCAAGTATATAAAAAAATAATGTCACTATGTGTATATGCAATAACAGTCCTGAGAGTTTTTAAATGATTAGATGATGATAAAATGGTTGGCTGACAAATTTGTATGACCAAAGTCATTGATCTAAGCAATAAGTTACTATTTACCACCCATTTTGTGCCTAGTTGATGCATGGACAAAAAAGCTTAAAAAATTTCTCTTTTAATTTGGGCATTCAAGTGATATAAATCAATTTTAGCAGAGTAGGTCTTCCGCTTGAATGGGAAGATCTGCCTCTGAATCCTTCAGGAAGTAATTGTCTCCCTCTCATTTGATGATTGGGCATCCAACTTGAAAAGTCCAATCCTTAAAGTTGACTTACGTCATTTGGAGTGCCGAATCGTTCAAATTTTGATATTTTTAGTGTCTTGCTCATGCATCAAGTAGTGGCAAAGTTGAAGGCTGAAAGTCCGTAGTTGGTTTTTAGATCTAAGTTCATGGTATTCAGTTTGAAATTACCAGTGTTCAAAAAAACGTTCTATGCGGGCGCATATGTGCCTGCATAATCATTTGCGGGTTGAAAATGCACAGAAACGGGGGAAATCGCCCTGTCCATGCCGACAGGGCGATTATGTGCCCCTATGCGGATTATGCGGTCGCATAATCCGCATAGGGGGGCATAATGGGTTGCGGGTTAACGGGTTTCAGAAACATTTTGAAAACCTAACCCGCACCCGACCCTTTAATTCCCTTCTCTCATCTTTTCTTCGCATCTAGCCAAATCCTCCTTTCTTCGCTTCGCGGAAAAATCTCTTGCCCAAAAAAACCCTAAATCCCTAAATCTCCCTCCGATCACCAATTTTCTCCCTCTGATGGTCCTTTCCCGTCGTCAGTTTGGTCGGTCGACCCGTTCCATTCTTTGTCGACCCTGAAAATCTTTTCTTCACCGATCCGTTCGATCAATCGATCGGTCGAGAGATCCTTTGTAGGAATCGGTCGATCAAGTCCTCCGATCATCAATCCCTCGGGCCTCAACCCCCTCCGATCATCAATCCCTCGAGTCCTCCGAATCCGATCATCAATCCTATGGTCCTCCCCCCTCCGGCGAACGATTCTCCTCTCCGGCAGTAATTTTTTTTTTTCCCTTCTCTAGCTGCTTCTATTCAAGTTTGATTTTATATGTTAAATTATTTTTTCATTTCTGATCAGTGAGATTTTTTATTTTTTAAAATTATTTTTTCAATTTCTGATCAATGAGCTTTTTTATTTTTTTTAAAAATTTTGTACGTTAATTTTTTTCCCAGTACCAAATTCGGATTTAGTGTGGGGTTGATTTTTGCCCTGTCCATTTCCCCTTGAACAGGTTTTTTTCAGTCTTTTTTATTTTTAAGTTGAATTTTCCTTTCAATAGTCTCCTTCCTCTGATGATCAAAATTGATGATTAAAAAAAATGCAGCTGTGCTCTTTTCATCAATGAAATCAACATGTATACAAGTTTTATTTCCATAAGCTTTAATCAGCTCGCTAGAGAAATGTAGTTGATAGTAACATGTATATATATTATACTATGTAGATGTTCAAAGGTAACACTACTAGACTTCTGGGCCCTAGCAAGATGAAGTACATACTAGTTTTTGATATATGCTTGCTAGACCATTTCAAAACTTATATGACAATATATGCCTGCTGGACCATCCAGTACAATTGTTGAAGATTTTCCTGAACATGATCAAGATGGAGCTGTTTTAGAAGAAGAGGTTGATAATGCGAATGACGATTATGATGATAGCTCCGATGAGAAGTTGGAAAACAATGTTCAATATGAAGATGACAATAAGGATGAGTAGAGAATTTGTTGAGTGGGATGAACTGTGTTTGACAAAAACTTGTATTATTTTTTGAACATGTAAAACTAATTACTTATGTAGTTAACACAAACATGTATTAGCAATGTGTGGATTATTGTCATATGTTCATTTGTACATGCATTGTTCATTTTTATGTGTTAAAACTTTCTTATATATCATATATATTGATTCTCATTTAATTTTTCTTTTCGATTTGCAGGTGAGCGATGTTTTTGATCCATACATACATGCGTCGTTCTTTTTTTTACATTGGAAGTTAAGAGATAAGTCTTTCTATCCTTTTAATTTCTTATGTAGAGCCAGTTTATATTCATTTTACATGCTTACGGTTATTATTTATAATTTTTAAGAGTTTTATAGCATTAATATATCCAGTTTTTATAATTATTATATTAATATATATTAAAATATTAATATTCTGCATAATTCCGCATAATCAATGGTAATCTGATTATGCGTTATGCGGTCCTGAACTGCACGCATACTGAAAACGCATTTTAGAACATTGGAAATTACAGACGTTGGGTCATGATCTAAGCACTACATTACGCATATCATTTTTTGTTGGATGTAAATAGACCGTAAACTAAGCAACTCATCATGTTCAGCATCCATCTTACAGCTACTTGATGCATAGGCAAGCAAATGCAATGCTGTTTAAATTTTCATGTTTAGGCACTTCAAACGACACCAGTTCTTGGGCATCCAGTGCTATGATTGTCGGTTCAAGTTATTATGGTCTACACTTAGCTAATGGTGCACATTTACACACATTCATTCAGATAATTAGGGTATCTGATACCGGAAAAAGAAAAGAACTAAGATGATTTAGATATTTGATACTGGAAAGGGAATACAACTAAGATGACTTAGGTATTTGATACTGGAAATGGAAAAAAAAGAAAGAAAAGTGTCCCATGAGATTCTTCAACTTAGAAAGCTAAAACATAGTTTTTTTAATACAACAGCTACAACATAGAACAATTTTTGACAAGATGGTTGGGACAACATAAGTCCGAAAGTTGTTTCCCACATCCGAAGTTAAATATTCCCTACATACATGACTAAAGAACAGTGGCACTTTTTATGATCTTGTGTATCCCCTGTGGGATCTCAGTATAGAAACATTGAAATACATGAGTTATTGATAATTGTTTCATTGTCTGGAAGTTTTGTAAACACAGGTACTTGGTCATACATTATAAGCCATTCAGTTCTTTTTTCACAGATAATATGATGACTGTACAGGATATTGCTGATACCATGGCATGTCTCCAAGGAGAAGATCGATTACTTCGAGGTGAGCACAGTCTTCTAGGAGAAGCATTTCTTGTAATGGCCTCTTCTGCCGAAGTGATCAACTTACTGCCTTGTGTTACTTTCTAACACACACACACACACACACGTATATGCTTTTCGTGTGAATCTCATTTGTTGGGATTTCTTAATTGTGTTTAAATTTAGGATTCAGCAACAACAGGAAGTGTTGGCATGGTTACTTGAACCTTTGAGCAAATAGTGGGTTCAGTTAGAATGGCGAAATTCTTCTTTATCAGATCCATTAGGGTTGACTTACTTATGCTCTGAGACTCAATTTATGTGGAACATATTTCACACTGTGTTGTTCTTTGAGAAGGCTCTTGAAAGGTGTGGAAATAAAAAGTCTAACTGGACTATCCAAAGTCATTCATTAGCAACTGATAGTTCTACTCATTCCCATCCTATGTCTTCTCATTTATCGTGGATGTTGCCTCCGCTCTTAAGGGTAAGCACAGCATCCAAGAAGTAGTTTATTTTCTTCAGATTGTACAGTTGTAATTCATATAATTTTCCTTTAGAAGAATCAACAATGCATTGTTAATGTAGTAGCAGGATTATTATTCACTTCGAGATCATCTCTTAATTTAGGTGAGGGACTATTTGCCTTCTTTGTTCACTTGCAGCTGCTTCGTTATATACATTCTCCTTGGTCTGAGCCTGTTGCTCAAGCTTTGACTGGTGAGCTATCAGCTGCAAAGAGTATGAGTCCTGTTGAGCGGGATAGTCTTCTTTTTTTTTTTTTTTTTTTTGGGGGGGGGTGGGGGGGGGTGTGGGGGGGAAGGAAATTTGGGAATGTGGGAACTGAAGGGTAAGGAAGGAGAATCAGGTGATATGAGCAGGGGAAGGAGAATCAGGTGAAAATGACATAAGGAATTGGTTGAAGTGTATTCGAGACAGCGGGTAAGCACATACTGATTTACACAGTGGCTTGCACAAATGCTTTACAAATTGTTATATTCCAATGATGTAAAAGTAGGGCTGTGCTGCTATCCAAATTTTGATGACCAAATCAAATTTTTGGACATAAGATCGCATGCAGGTCAAAATTTCTGGAACCTTATCGGATGTCGATCTAGAATATTAGATCTGAATAAGATTCAGGTTGGATTTTTGATCTTGTTGGTTGCAATCCGAAAACCTGAAATCCAGTCTGATATCATATACTTATATGTAGGTGTGAGCACATCCTTTCTCTTGTGGAATCATGATGCACTAAAAGTGAGATGTATTTTAAACAAGGGAGGTTTTTTTTGTTTTGTTTTTTTTAATTGCACCTACGTCAAAATGATGTAAAATTGTTGTCTAAATTTAACATAATCCAGAGAAGAATCTGAACCCAAATTTGACCCCGTTTTCCCAAGTTCAGATTGGAATCAGGTCTGATTGTAGCTTTCATGCATGGATTCAGATAAGATATTTTGGTTTCAGGTTCATAGCTTGCACAGATTTGTTCCGAACCCAACCCATTCACAGCCCAATGTAAAATGTTAGTGTTTCTTGGGTGACAGATGATATCTTATTGAACATAGAAGTTACTCTACAAATTATTTTCATTTAGTGACTGTGTTTGGCATTTCTTTAAATAAATATTTTTATTTAAATATGTGAAGAAATCAAGTAAAATGTGTGCTAGTAATTTATTATTTGATTCTTTCGCTTTTGTTAGTTAACCTGTTCACCCATAATATGGTAACCAATCATGGTGTGAGAGCACCGTGTTTCAAGAACTTCTAGGTTTAAACTGACCATTGGAAGTTTAATGACATCTTACCTGCCTTTCCAAGCCAGCTGTGTTATACTTTATCACATGCCTAAATACTTATCTTTAAAGGGGGATTGAGGAAGAAACCCTTTTTTTTTTTGGGGGGGGTGGGGGCGGTCAGGGGGTTAAGTGGGGGATGGTAAGTTATTAAGTACTAAGCTTTTGAGTATCGGTATTGGCTGATGGTTTACAATATCTGAATTGGCAATATTATACATATCATAGCGGCAATTTCATAATTATTGTTCCAATTTTATTGGGTCTATTATTGGGTTCCTCATAATCCATGGCAATAGTCACGATACATTTGTATAGGTTGATATTTGAAACATTGATTTTGATATGCTTTACCCTTTCTTCATAGTTTCACGTAGTAATGAAACACTTGAAGTATTATTTAAAGTTGTTTATTTAATAGCTTTCCTCCTATATATTATTTAAATACAATTTTCAAATTTTACCTGTTTTGTTTATGTTTTATTGTATTTTGGAATCTTTGAATTGTTTTATACGAAGAGAATATGACTCTCTTGAATGACCGCAAGTATAATGTTATTGGCTTGTCAACAACCATAGGGAATGACTTCTTCCGGTGCACAGAGAGTCCTTTGGTTGCGGCTTCCCTGATGGAGAATGTGCAATCAATGGAATTTCGTCATCTACGCCAACTTATTCACTTAGTTGTTATTCGCACTGGTCAAGTTTTGCCCTTCAGATTTGTGAGGGTCATGGCTAGAAAATCTCTTGCATCCCTTACTTCTGCACTGCGAGCAAGCTCTTTCTTGTTCATGGGCCAGTCTTGTGTCTGAGGGTAGAGCAAAGGTTCCTGATAATTTTTGCAGTCTTGCTGGACTGGAACTAAAGGTTGAAGTATATGGAAGAACAGTTGCTGCATGGTTTGACTCAAGAAATATGTTCCCTCCTCTCAACCTTGGCATCTTCAGCCCTAAATGGAGGACTTTCCTCCTTTGGAACAACTTGGACATGCCAATCGCATGGAAGGGTCATTAACCAAAGATTTGAGTGTGTTGGACATGCCAATTGCATGGAAGGGTCATTAACCAAAGATTTTAATGGATCTAAATATGTATAATGTTGCTCAGCGGCACGCTTAATGTAGACTGACTGAAATGTAGTCCGACTGATATAAACTTGAAACTGTGGCCTAATTGCAGCTTTCTGATGGGACACAGAAGTTCTGCTATTCCTGCACTGAGGATAGCTACTGAAGTATTTACTTGGACAGTTGGTGAAGCTGTGGCAAAAATTGTCTCCTTTTGCAGGTCTCTAATTCCCTTGCTACCTCAATAGATAGCATGGAACTTGGGGGGTTTGTTGCAGAGGATTTATTTTACGCTATTATTCAAGGTTTAGCCTTCAAGTCAAATGCTATTATAAGTCTTGATCTTGTTGATGTGTGTGTGTGTGTTGAATAGAAACCCTTCTCCGAGACAGGTCAGTAGAAAAAATAATAATTAGAATCCTGCAATTAATGTAAAATTTAATATAATCTAAATGCCTACTACTTTTAGATTCTAAAGTAAATGACTAATAAATATTTTTTTTTATTTCGTTAAAGTTATTTTTTAATCAATAATTTCTTGTAAGATTTTAAAAAGACTTATGGTTTTCCATGACTGGAGTGGGTATGAGCATCTCATGTGGTGGAATATGTCCTGGTGTGCTCCACAATTAGCATGGGCATGGAGGCCTTAGGATGGAGACGGGGTCCTCAAGATGGATGCTAATGCCTTGGCACAAGAGCCCTAGACTGGGCACAGATGCCTAGGAGCAAGAGAGTCTTATGGTGTACGCGAAAATCTCAGGTCTGAGGACTTACCAGGTGAGGAAATTTGTGTCATACTCCTTGCTAGTAGTTGATACAAATGTATGTGCCATTGTCTTAATCATTAGAGTTGATTTCTTCGACTCCTATGTTAGTCTTGATCAACCTACTTTTTGAGTTGGCCTGCCTAGATGAGTGCTTTAGCGTCTTTTTAAAGCTATCGACGCTCATTGACATCATGTTTATGATCACAGTGGTAATTGTAGTACTTCTTTTTACTTTTTCTCTGAAAAGGCAGCTTTAGAAGCTTAGGTGTCTTTCGAAAATGAGCATTGTGCTTGAATTTTATGAGGATTTCAAAATTAGTAGCATATAACTAAGTGAAGATTTTGGGCTTTGATATGAATTTTCAACTTTGGGCTTACTTTATCCTTATCAAGTGAGCCGAATGCTAGTTTTGTTGTTAAGCCTTGATGGATTGTTGTGATGGCAGTTGGGGTGTGCATACTGAGTGAGGCAAAAAACAATTGAGCCAATCTTTAATAGATTTTCCTATATTCATTTGGAATGCCGTGGAAGGAGAGCCATTGTTAGCTTGTCAGAGCTGCATTGTGGTTTTCAAATTGGCATATACTCATGCCGATTTTCTGTTCCAACATACAGTTCAAGCATGAAAAAAATAGTTGAACCAATTTTCAAGAGATTTTCCTAGTCATTTGGAAAACCGTGCGAGGCAAGCTATTGTTAACTTGTCAGAGTTGCATTGTGTTTTTAAAGGTTGGCTTGTACACATGTCAGATTTCTCGTGCCATCACGAAGTTGAAGTGTGGAAATTTTATATCATGGGAGATTAGTAAATGCAGATTTCCCACCATGGTCCCCATCTCTTGTTTGCCATAAAAGTGGTATATCGATCCATTATGAACTCCATATTACAAATTAAAAGAGTTTATAAGTAGAATGAAAAAGATTATAGCTCTTTCTTGGAAAGCAAAGAGAGAGAATTTCGAATGGTCTGTCTATTTTAATTACGGTTCTTTATTATGGCTTGTATATCTTGATGATTTGAGCACATGTTCTCTTGGAATCTCTAGTTGATGAAAAACTCCTTAGGTTGTCAACAATGGATTTATAATAACGACGACTTCAAGAATGCACACACATAGTATAAACTTCAAGCCAAAATCCAAAACTCCTCTCTCTAAGGGCTATTTATAGGCTACTTGGGAGTAATGAGGAGTGTAACCACCTCCTACTTTTTCTATATGCTCGGGTGTGGAATCCCCATGAAGTGGTGAGAAAAACGGAGTATAACAGCTTCTTAAATCATGGGAACACTCGGCCAAAATACAAGGCTATGGCTTGTGTGTAACTGTCATAAATGAGGCTACCCTCTCATGTAGAGGCTGATGGGAATATCCTCCTCTTCTAGTCCTGGCACGAGGCTATCCTTGCATTGTGCATCTAACATGAAGTTATCTTTGAGTTCTACATCTAATATGAGATTATCCTTGCATTTGCTTTGACAGAGGTTTACCTTAACATTCTTCATGCAACAACCACACAATTCTTTTATGGGGCCCATTGTTTTCATGCCTACAGATATGCAAGGCTAAGATTGAACGCCACTTTTTGATTATGTTATGTAATGTTATCTCTGAGCCTCGTGTTCTACATGAGATTTTGTGCTTGTATGCAGGTCTTGTACTGATATTTGCATTTTGTTATACTCCCTATTTATTTTGTTAGCATTGCATATATTTTACATAGCTACAGAATTCCCTCTATAGTTTTCAAAACTTGACAATAAGTTAGATGAATTTCAAAATACTTTGGACATTTACCTTGTCTTAGTTTTTTTGATTGGTCAGCAGCTCGTACTTCGTGGTGTGTTGTAAAACTGCTTTCAGAATCGTCGTCTCCCGCTGATTGGCTCTTATAGTTAAAGAACCTTTGATGTGAAATTCTGATTAAGTAACTTAAAATTTCATCTAACTTGAGTCTTAATGTAAGGCTAAGACTGAGCTTCGCATTTGCAAGTTCAGTTGAGCCTCGAGTTTCAATTGAAATACGCGAGACTCGCATTTCACGTCAAGAAGACCATCATTATGCAAGGCTACTCGCCCTGCCTTGGATGATGGGCTAAACTGAGCCTCACACTTTTGAGTAGCAGGCTCTTTTATACACAAGGCTATGAGCCTCACATTTTGTCTTGAGTCTATCGATATCTATGTCGCAAATATTGACAATAGTAATAGGGGCCCATTCTATGAATTCCAATAGAACCCAATTTCTCTTCTTCAAATTCTACTGAGTTTCATAGATTCTCTTCGACCTTTGTTGATCATGTCACCAAAACTAAGTGATCCTCGTAAGAACAGCTCGTTATCGAGCTCCAAACTCACCATGGTGGCAATGCATTCCTCCATGACCATGGGTTTTGCCTTCGGGGGTTCAAATCAGCACGAGAAGCTCTCAGTTTGAGAAGAACGAAAACAAACTTTAATTGTTATTCTTTCTTCTTTGAATTACCACTACTTCTACTTATTAAAAAGGTTTAAATGGCAATAATTATTTTTGTGTTACTTCCCACTAAATTGATGATGATTGGTGTATACACAAAGATTTATCGATTTTCGAAAATTCTAATGTCGTCATTCTACATAAAATCTCAACCACTCCTTTACAATTATGTTTTTTGAAATTTGGAATTGAAAGAATTTTCTTTCCATTTATTTTGATAATACATGTTAAAATACGACTACAATTGAATGTTTAAAAAACTATACTGAGCCAATTCTAGATGAAAAACTATTTCATTTTCATTGTGCTGTTCACATTATCAATTTGTTTGTGCAAGATGGTTTAAAAATAGTTAGTGATTCTGTAGTTAAACTTAGAAATGTTATTTTTTTTATTAGATATTGTGGTCCTAAAAATTAAACTTTCAGGTTACTTTGTTTAGGTATTAACATAAAACCTAGACTTTTATATCGAAAAAATTAGAACTCATTGGAACTGAAGATATCATATGTTGACCGAGTCTCTTTCATATAAAATTGCATTAGAATTATCTATCGATATGGAACTAGGAGTGTGTTGTATGAGTAATGCTGAATTAGATCAATTAGAATGTATCTGTTGCTCATTAGGTACTCTTTCAACTAAAGTACTTTCTGTAATCTATTATCCAACAACCTATATTTCACTTTACTTTTTAATTGAAATAAGTGAGATTTCTTTAGAATCAAGAGATAGTCAATGTCATGAAGATATTGTAGCAACTATGGAAACTAAGATTAACAAATATTTTGAAAATTTTTCTTATTTATTTAATTTTGGAGCTGTTATGGATTCTCAATATAAATTAGCATGACTAGAATTTCATAAATTATGGATTATAATAGTGATGGTCCACGATTAATTTTTTTATGTTAGTACATGTTTAGATATTATGTATACTATATATGATGAACTATATGGAAATAAACCCCCTTTCACTATATCAACTAGTCTCACTTAGGTGTATAAAAACAAACTATTTTCTAGTTTATTATCAGTTTCTAAAAAATTAAAACCTCTCATATTGCATTTAATGATTTTTTTTTTTTTTTATATATTGATCGTGCTGATGTAATCACAAATGACAAGAAATGTATGGAAATTTTGATATTTTGGAATGGTGGAAACTACAAGAAAAAGTTATCCTGTATTTTTTTAATATGGCCCGTGATATACTAACACCTCTGGTGTCAATGATAGCATCATAGTTCATTTTTAGTACAGGCAGTTGAGTGTTAACGAAACGAAGAAGCTTTATGGTGACCAACATATTAGAGATGTGCGTATACTTAAAGGATTGGTTAGATACAGATGATAGAAAACTCACTCGATGATGAATGAAGACGGAAAATAGAAGACTAGTATATTGATGTAATAAACATGTATTTTAGTTTTTTTACTTTATATCTCACTCAAGACTCATAATAACCTACGAAATAGTACATATAATAGGTTGATGGTGAAGGATAAGATCCTCTCCCCGCTCTTCGGGATTTCTATGACATCCAATGAGTTTTTTATTGAGTCAAATTATATTATATGTAAGTATTGAGTAAAATAAAATTTAATTTTTTTACTTTAAATTAATATTATCCAAATTTTCCACAATTAGATCATTTTTTAGTTATGTTTGCTAAATTTTAATTTTGTTAATTTTTTACTACACTTAGAAAATAGTAATTTAAATTTTAGATCTTTCTTGTTCTCTTCTTAATTTTCTGCATTTAAAAATCTTAAATCATAATTTTTAAATGTTTTAAAGATTATTTATCTAAAAAATAATTTCATTTAATTTTTTGTGCGCAAGCCTGGCACGGCATGGGTCTGGCCCGTGCCTGGCGAGGCAGCCACTGCGCTAGACCCCACCTCTCCCATGGGGGGAGGTGTGTTGTGCATGGTCCGGTCCTCCCATAACAACTCCAGACAAGTAAGTAAATTCTTGTCATCCACTCGCCTTCTCATTTGCAATATCATTAACCTCTAAATCTTCGAGACTTATTATACATGGCTTGAGTTCCTCATTAATATCTCATATGCTTATGACTTCAAGTTCCTCATTAATATCTCATATGCTTCTAACTTCGAGTTCCTCATTAATATCTCATATGCTTCTGACTTCGATTTAGCTTCCTTGCCATTGTTAGAATCGACTACTAGTTATTCTTCTATTATCTTTAGCACTTTAGCATATAGAAGGGCATCGATGAAGTAGTTTTCAACCTCCTTGAAGATTTCCTTTTAGCAATCAAAGTACGGATTTCCTCCTGTTTGTCTGGATACTTCATACATCAGTGAAGATTGGATGAGACAACCATGCTTGCATGAATCCAGGGACGTCCTAAGAGGAGATTGTATGAAGTACTTGCATCAATGACATAATATGTCATCTCTGTCTTCAGATCTTCAATTGGCATTTAAGCTTGATTTGCCCAAGAGATAACTACCATTAGCATTAAAGTCGAAAATGATAGTATTGGTAGAGAAAGTCTAAGCTAAAATACCAAAAAACTGTATGAATTTTCGTAGCATGATGTTCAAAGAAGAAATTGGATCGACTTGGATGTTAACCACCTTTACTGAAAGATGCAACTTGAAACGTACACTCGGTAGTATCGATAAATAGTACTCAGATAGTAAACCCATGATTATTCTCTTGAGAATACAAGAACACTAATAATATAGGTTACAAAATAAAAAAAAATAAATAATATAGAGTGATTTAAAACTAATTAATTAAAAATTGATTATAAAATAAACTGGAGAGATGTATTGACTAGATGGTTAATGCCCTTAAAATTGAATTATTGGATGAGTAATGATTACTTTATCTTAGTTATATAGATTATGTGGTCTCATACAACTAGAAAATAAATCATTAAAATCATAAAATTAAAGAAAGTTGTAGTACTAGTAATTAGTTTATTTTCTTCAATTAATCCTTTATTAATTTTTGAGATAATCCTAAGCATAATTTTAAATAGTAGAAGTAACCGTTCAAAGTCTAAGTATACACCATATCTAAAGAGTTTATAGCGTATCAAAAACTAATTAACAGATATATTGTCAGATTATAAACCAACAAAGTCTCAAAAATCATATTTGATGCTTAATAAGATAATAGGAAATTAAAAATCAAATATCCTATAAATCAAATAAGCATAATATAAAAACTCATACCAGATCATCATCAAGAGTTTGTTATCTCATCCATGGCAACGAGTAAATTTAGCTACTCATAGTCTTTATAGCCATCTATTAGTTGAAAAGAAATTTTTTTATTAAATAACTATGAGAGAGTACAAATCTCAAAAATATCTAAAATCTCTAAAATTGCTCTCCAATGCCCCCATTTTAAAGTTCTATAGTACATTTTCTAGTCTCTCTAAGTCCTAATATAAGAATTTTATTTATAAGGAAATTCGTTTCACTATAGAACTCAGGATATATGCATACCTGGCTGGCCCGCTATTGACAACAGTTTTGACAGCTACTTTGATAGTGGTTCTCGGGTAGGTATTACAGTATTTCAAATTGGTCAGTTATCGATAGCCTTCCATGGTGACAGTTGATAGATAGACTGGGAAAATCAATTCTTGGGCTGTTACGTTCACGGATACGATTCTTGTTCAATTTCTTTTCATTTAGAACCCTGTAAAAAGATCATAAAACACTTGAAAAATATTAAAGTGGAGAGTTGGAGCAATATGAATAATTAACTATTAACTTTTTATATTAATCATTAAAATTGGATTATGAGATGAGTGCATATAGATGATATAAAGTATTACATTTTTTACTCGTAATCACCGAACCAATATACACTACGTAAAATAGTGGCCTATTGTTCTTTAGGTTCTTGTTTTGCTTATCTAATGGAGAGAATGTGATGTGCGGGATTTGCATTGTCACTTGATGGCAACTCGGCACAAGTCCTTAACGTCTTCTATAGAAGTTTCAAGCACTTGAGCTAAAACTGCTAATGCCTCTCTTAAAGCTTCTTTTGTTGACTCTGACAACCGTAACAGCTCGTAGTCGGTAGTCCTGATAAATTTATTTGCCAGTTGATTCAGGACATAATAATGAAAAGGCATGTTTCATTCTCAACAGCATCCTTTCTTATAGCTTAAATAAACTGAAGCCTTTCTTGTTTTGCTTTGTCTTGAGATTGCTTAGCAAGTGGCTCACTTGCTTCTCCTTCCTGCTTAGAGGGACTGGAAGCATTTTCACTACAATCTTTGAGATAGTATATATAAGACTTCATACCCATCAAAAGTGTCATCTCAGTTTTGAGATTCCAAAGCTACCTCTTACGTTTCAAAGTCGGCGACAGAAGTGACAACTAATTTACCATCCTTAGTTGTGGCCAAAATGGCATTATAGATATGCATCTTCTATGGTTGGGACATTTTTGGTTGTTAATGTGGGTCATAGTTGACCATTTTCATGTCTCTCTTTAGAAAAGAAAATCCATCTATAACTGGGATTTCCCATTCTTCAACTTGTTTGGTCACCATTTTGGCAGTATCTTCTTTTGCTCGGTCCATAACTTGATCATATTTGTATATGTAGTGCTTGATTTTTAGGATATAACAATTTTTAGTGGGGTGGCTTATGATCCTACAGTGAACAAAATAGTTAAGATCATTTATTTTTCCCACTTCTGAAGGCTGCTTGGCTTTTGGTAACTTCAATATATTGCTTTTGTTGAGTAGATTGAAAATAGTAGTGTTGTGCTTACTTTTAAAAGGAATACAACTTCAGAATCGAGCTTGACCTGAAGCATTAGTCCCTATAGAAGACGACACTGTTGATTTTTGCGTAACTTCTAATGCCTCCTCTCTTTTCACTTGGAAGGGTGACCTAAAGGCTTATTGACCTAGTTCCTCATTGACGATCATTGTTCTTCAAGTCTTCAAAGATTATCATAGCTTACTCATCTTATTTCAGATATTTCTTCTTGGAATGCAATTCTATACACCCCATTTTTACAAGCATCTCAGTCTGGAAGTTATAACTACAGGTCTCCATAAAGATTTCCTGGGACATAACAAACTGGTGCCGAACAAACATTTTCTCGATATTTCTCGATAAAATCTTTGATAGATTCATCATCCTATTATTTTATTGCTAGAAAGGAGGGTACTGATAACTCTCTATTGTTCTCGAAGAATTGGGTCATGAATTCTTGTTATAGATGGCCCAGTATTTAATAGTACCTGATTATAACGCTCCATTTTCAGCTGCTTTCCAAACAGAATGCATTACCTAAATATTACAATTTACTGTATAGATATAAAATTTTGGAATAAGCATAACTACTACTACATAAGAATAATATATTGATAACTAGAAAAGAAGTTTCACTAATTTATATAGGAGTTGATTACAATAAGAGAAACCATAATCATTTATTTACATTAAAATAGCAAAAGAAAGAGAGAGTGCCCATTAACAAAAGAAACACACACACACAATAGAGGGTAAAAATTTCAAGGCAACCATCCGTTGTTATTTGTTCGAGATGGTCGAGGAAATCTGAATCATCGATGGAGGCAAGTTCTCCTTTCGCAGCCTAGGAACCTGGATTTGCAACTCATGGGATTAGGGTAATGCACAAAAACAAGAAATCGTTCTGTCATAGTACTAGAGATAAATTGATTGTGAAAATGGTATGTCAGTGATGTTTATAATAAATAAAGTAAGCATGATGAATCATGAAAATAGTGTATAGATAAGCATGAAAGAAACATACAATAGAAGTCATGTTCAGCATCCAAGTAAAATTATTTTAAACTTGGTGATTGATAAGACAATGCTATTTTCATGTAATATATAAGTGTTCATAACTAGAGCTTGAGCTAAATATGCATGGTTTTGGACCATGCCATACTGCTAGATACTACTATTCACTTTCTGTGCTATAAGTTAGATGAACATATTCTGCTAGGGTACTATTTATCACCTAGTACTACTCATGCAGCTGCAGTTAGCATTATAATATTCCTTATATACGATACAGTCTCTATCTTATCATTACTTTTTCCAACCTCGTATCAATGAAACATGTTATGTTTGACCAACTAGAGACATCATGCCATAATTCATTTATTACCATAAACAAATTTATTACCAATAAAAATAGATCATTAATTATTTTTCTTGGAGACATGTAAATATCATATTCTTCATGTTTTCATACTAATGCTATGTCATCATGGCTCAGTTACCATATCTTATTATCTATCATGCATTGATTCAGCACGTATTCAAGTTGAATAGCATATATTAGTGATGAGTCATGTCCATGTCATCTGATTAGTAACTAATACATGTGTATTGAAGTTATATTATGCAATCAATTTAACATGAAATACTAACCTTGTTATATGTTTAGAAGTGCTTCGTGATTTGATGTGTTTCCTTCTATCCAATACTAACCCTGTTATCCTATCGGAAAATCTCTTGTTCGCTCACTTAGTAAATATTATTCATCATGCTATACCCATGAGGCCCGGGCTCATCAGGGTCACCAGCTGGCATTTCTAGTTGCCAGCTGGCAATTGTCTGTTTCTTGATAGGTACCACATTTTTGTAGTATACTCCACACAATTCTAACTCTCAAATTTTCTAGCTCAAATCCAGATCATGAACTATAATAATTTTTTAGCAGGAAAACCATAATTTGATTTAAATCTAATTCTAGAGAAAATGAAGCCCTAAAACACTAATTGGTCAAAACTATTGTACAACTATTATTACAGAAAATCAACCCTGTAAGAAAAATATAAGTAGAGATATAAATCATCAGGGAAAAGTTTACCTTTTTTGGAGCTAGCAGATCCACTAGTGGCATTCTTGGCCACCAATTGGCGTCTCATATTCCATAAACCTCGTGCTTTTCCCATAAAGTTTGAAACATTTCGAACCCCTATATTTCTAATCGAGTCTCCATAATTGAATATGTACACAATTTTGATAAAAATCCAAATTATTAATTCAAAACATTATCGATAATGATATATGTTTATTTCAGATTATTCTATAATACAATCACGAATACACATATCTACGATCTAATAAGAAATTAATAAGCTACTCTTAAATCATGCTCTTCTAGTGAAATTTCATCAATTCCTTAGGCAAGATGACTTACGCTGGCTGGCGATTTCAACTGCCAACTAGTTGTCATCATATTTTAAGTAAGCTTTTAAAATTTTCCATTAAACTTGTAATTTACTAACTTTTCAATACTACACATCAGTCCATCAGATCTAAGTCCACACAAAAAAATAGCAAGAAACTCTAATGCAGTTTCAAAAATATGATAGTAATATATACATATAATTAAATATCACACTGCCATTATCTTCATACAGGGTATCCACTCCAAAAAAACTACATGAAAGTTTTTTAATAAATTTCTTAAGTTTTCAGATGAAATTTCATGGCCAATGGCCGTGATTAGACTTCTCTTTGGTGTTTTTGATTGGTTTAATAGGGGTTCTTTCATGGTCATTGATAACAAAATTTATACACAATACAAGATAAATCATAAAGATCTCAAAACATAGCTAATCAAGAAATAAATCATTAATGTCTGAGACTCAAGAACAACAAACAACATGGAAGAAAAATCGGTTTAGAAGTTGTATTACTTATATATGTCTTATATTCCTAAGTTAGCTTCCCTCCTGCTGCTTCTTCCTCACCTCCTGCTTCTACATTGAAATCAAGAAGAGAATTTTTGAGAGCTTATGGGACTAGAGGGAATGAATGAGGAAGGGTTTTTGTTCTCTATTTTTTTTATTTTTACTAATTAAATTTATTTAGAGACATAAGAATGACATTGACTACTCAATTTTCAAACCCAGTCCAAGTTTTACAATATGTTCTTCCATCTAAATAAGCTGGTCAAGAAGAAAAAAAAAATAGAAATGAGTTGGTTGAGTATTGGTGTAGATCAAAAAGTCATTTTTTTACTCGGATTTCGGGATCGCATTTTTTTGACGTAACCAAAAACATTTCAAAAATAATATTAAATATGGAATAGAGTGAAAAAAATCATAGTACAACTCATTGGAATATTTTTTTGGATAAATGAATTGCAAGATAGAAATTATCAAAGGCAGAATCAAGAAATCGGAGACCGAGTCTTTTTGCTAGTTTTTGGAGCAAACCATCTCAAAAATTCCAAAAAATCAGTATAAATATTAAAATAGAAAAAAGATGTCTTTGTAGTTAGAATTTCATTTTCGATTTTAGAATTGAAGTTAGGTCCAATAGAAATCAATCAGTTATTGATGGAGCTAGAATTAAAGTTTTTAACTCAATTGATACAAGAAAACGAATATAAAAAATATGAGAATGGGATATTACACTGGCAGTAACAGCTTAAATAAATCGTAGATAAGACTTTTGTCATGCCCTGCATTCTTTTAGTTACTACTGGAAAATTGAGTGTGTATAAAAAAATAAATCTCATACGCAAAGATTCTATGAATAATCGTAATTACTATTATAATCAAATTATACAACATGTATAAACTATAAAAATTCTACATATATCAAGGTTAGTTACATGATAAGATACCCTGCTATATAACATGATATCAAAAGAAAGCAATAATGTTCTGACAAAAGAAATATTATCACTATTTATATAAACTCTAACAACGGCCCACCCATGACTATTATTCTACTGGCCGCAGGAGTATGATTCTTTGGCTGGATATGACATGATAAACTTTTTCATTCTCAAGACCTAGATTTGGAGACTTGGGAATTAAACGAAATAAATAATACAAAGAGGAAAGAGAAGATATACTATCATAGTAATAGAGATTAAGTGCTCATTATTATGATATATCAGTGTTAGCTATTATATCTTAAAACATCAATATTACAGGGAAGTATAAACATGTAAGTAGGAATAATATATCAACATAGCACAGTTAAGTTTATGATAAATATGTATGCTCTGATCAAGGTCCATGTCCATGTTAGATTATTGACACTAAAGTGCACAAGAGGATTATACTATTTTCAGTATCGTATAAATGTCCATATATGCCCAATATCATTAATAAGAAACCAATAATCATTTGCAGTTTATGAAATATGTTATCATGGAATTTGTCAATCATGTTATGTCTCTACGGCATAATACCATATCCATCATGTATCATATAATTTGTCTCAATCTATGTTATTCACATATCAAATCTATACCATTCATTATATGTTTTATATACATATCATCTCATGTGTCATATATAATCAAGTAGCAATCATAATCATGTACCATTTATTGCTATAATAATAAATTATTTTAGGTTATAAATCAACTCAAAAAGATCGCAAAATTTAACATGCAGATCATTAGTATTTTACACATGGTTAAATTTTCATTGTGAATCAATTTGATTTAATATTTTTTATATTTTATTTTTTTTGCAAAATCTAACATTTGTCGTAGGTTGAGTTTTGAGACACATAATTAGTGGCTTGTGAGGCTCAAATCATATATCCACGATTAAAATCATGACAATATGTTTAAAAGGGAAATATGGATAATTGAATTATCTAGTTATAGAAAATTTTAGATTTATTAAAGTTTATTTACTTAACATAATTTAGACTAGCATTTACTAAAGTTGAATTATCGTATAGTAATCATGCCACAACCTACATTTCCCACAAGAATTACAATAATTTTTCTTTGCAAAAGTTGTATGAATTTTTCAGAATTAATTCTGCTCATATAATATTTTTAATATATTTCTAATTGGAACTATTACTGCAGGATACATGACTCTGATAGAGGAATAATCAAATCAAAACTTATAATTTCTACTAGAGTTACAATATTTTCTATACAGAAGTTGTAAGTTATTAAATTGACTATTCAATTTTTTTGGGGATTATTTGAATTAGTAAGCAAATTTTAATCTAATATAGAACATGGATAATTATGCTAAATTACAAAGAATGAATAGATATAAGAATAAAATCATGTATCGCCTCAATTCACTTTGATTACTGCTAAGAAAATCTTGCCCATAAGTACTCCTCTACAGCTATCCCTTGCTGTTGTACCTATGCTTGAGCATGAGTGATGATATTTGAGAGGAATGAAAAAGAAAATGAGACAAGAGAGTTGGTTTTGGTGCAAGTATTTTTCATACACCCACTTTGATTTCCTATTTCAACATCCTAAATCTCAAGATGCCCCACTTCTCTATGCTCTTCCTCACAGCTAGCATGATGAGGAAAAGAGATTTTTGATTGAAGAGAAATTGGATTAAACAAAAGAGGAGTGGGGTTTTGATTAGGTGTAGATTTTTACTTCATCTCTTCCAACTCACTAATTGAGTTAATTAAATTAAATCCCAAGCACCTCCGGGCCCAAGAATGTCCTTGATGTTGGACGGTGACAGAAATAAATCCAAGAGACATAATCATTGCATTCAAAATAATAAAATAATTAATATAATTAATTTAATTTTTGGTGATCTATTACATTTTGATGATCTCAAATAAGATCCTAAATTGATATATGAAGTAAGTACTGATAAGAGAGCAAGACAAATTTTATGATATACTTTTCTGATTTCTGGAATAAAAGATAGAAAAATATCGAGAAAAATGCAATTAGAGTTTGGTAACATATTTTTGTCAAATTTTTAAATTTTTCAGAAAACCGAGAAAATCAATATAACATGATGATTCTGAAATTAAAATCTCATTCAAATTGTAGAATTCAAAATTTATTCACCAAAAGTCGAAATAGACATTGATGGCCCCTCCTAATATAATTTGATACAATTAATATAGAAAAAATATATAAAATTATAAAGTAGAGTCAATAAGTTTCATATTGGATCACTATCAATACATGGATCAATTGATTGATACGATCAATACAAAGTGTACTCATTCACATGGAGGTGGTTGATTAGGGGTATTAGAACCATTCAAGATACCTATAAACATTTTTTTCAAGATAGTATCATTCTCAAACAAATGTCTGAATTGAGACATAAAGTAATAGATGTGTTGATTTAATATCAAATGAATTCAAATGTATGGGCTTGAATTTTGGAGGGAAACACATTCCATAGGGCAGCGACTGACTATCCCACTTCTTATAATTCTTTTCGGGATATTAGAGTCTTGAGAAGATTTTACATCTCTTTCATCTTTTCTCCATGCAGATCGATGATTATTTTCACCCCTTTAGATAATGCAGATGAAGATTCAGATGATTATTCTTGGTTACCTTCTATTTCCGTATGCTTCGACGTGACTTATTCTTTAGAATGAGGGTTGGAAGATGTGCTCGGTTTAGCAGATGAGTAGAATTTGGAAGAAAAACTGGACTTGGATGCCTACTTCTTCATTTATTTAGCTAGTAGCAACATCAATATCAATTTCATCTCATTGATGCTATCTTGCGGGGTTTTCAGCAACTGATCTTGTGCTTCTAGCCTTTTAGTATCATCATCAGGAATTTCTACCATATTAACTGTCACCTTGTCGCCCATTATGTCTTTTGCACTCAATTTGCTTGCCTTTATTAATCATGTTGGAAGTTACTATGAGCAGGCTAGATTTCGAGCATAGCTTCCTCTAGCAAAAGCATTCTCTCTTCATATATCGGTCTTTGAAGTCTATTCTATTATGCTGTATTCTATTATGCTGCTAAAGATTGAGGGTCTTGTCATGTATGGTGGCATATTAGAGTTGACAAAACCAATTGTCTATAATTGCATTAAGGTTGACTTATACTTCTCCGCCTTGTTAAACAATCTCTTAGCTTTTAGGAGGAAGTCTCAACTTTTGGATGTTAATTTCATCATGAGAATGAATTTGGAGAATTTATAGCTGTACTTAGTATATATTTTACCAACAAATAGCCTCTTTTTACGAGGATGCTGGTCAAGGGTTAGAAGCGATGCCATCCTAGGTAGTAATTTAAGTCATGAAATATTGAGTAAATTATTGGAATTACTAAATTGTGAATAAGCCTAAAATGCCGCATTCTAAAATCTATTAGCCTAGTTGGTTGGCCAACTTAATCTCATTCCACCTAAAAGGTAGCGGCTCATTTTAACTGTAGTAGGATATTAGCCATTTTAGAAGACTACAATATAGTTTTCCCACATATGATCCTAATATTTCTACAAGAAAACTAAGGATCTGAAGTAAGTAAAATGATGTTGAAAGAAGTAGATTGATAACACTTCCCCAACAACCTGTCCTCAAGCACGCCGGGAAGGTCTAGCCTACATCCCGACCAAAAAATCCTCTCACACTCAAACTAGTGAATGGAGAAGGTGAAGCTAGCTGAAAATAGTAAATAATATTGCTAAATGAGAGAGAGATATTCTAAAATTAAATTAGAGTGATTATATCTTGAGTTAATTTATAGGATGATGGATGAATATAGCATGATGGATGAATAGTTTGGTTATTTATGGTGGGACTTATATCCTTAATGTGCAACTAAATTTTGTATGAGAAGTCTTAGGCCTCTTATGAGACTTGTTTGTAGACTTTTTAATTGGATATTTCCTGTAAATCATTTATTTTCCATGACTTCTCAGTTAAAATTTATTTGAATTGAAATTAGAATGCTAACCTAATAATTTCTTACAGACACCATCCTGGTTCTAAACTTGAATCCTAGCAAAGCTTTTAACGTGGATAATCAACTAAAGTAGTTAATTATATATAGAGATGGTGTGGATGCAAGAGGTGCTTGACTTGAGGGGAAAAAAAAATAAGCTCCCTATGTTCTCAAAAAAAATAACATTTTCAAGATTTTTACATTTTTAAGGACTCAGGAAATGTAAAAATTTCCGTTGTGTCATTTTCTCCTATAAACCTACCATTGCTATTATTGTTACTCTAAACTAGAAATTAGTAATACTAATAATTCATAAATTAAGTAAAACTTTAATAAAACATATTATCGAAAGGATAAGATGAAAAGAGACAAGTAAAAGAAATACTAAAACGTCCCAAAAACGTCGGGAAATTCTAAATGCGCACTACACTTTACTTAGTGAGCACCACAACCTATGGTAAAGTGATTTACACCATAGGGGAAAATGGTGCTCACTATATCAATTGTGGTGCACATTTAGAATTTCCCCTAAATGTCACTTATTAGAGAGAACAGAACAAAATGCCCCCCCCCACCCCCCACTAGAAATATATATATATATATATATATATATATATATATATATATATATATATATATATATATATATATATAAAGGGTACAAGAAACGAAGAGATGGAAGTACTTTCTAACTTTTATACTTCAATTACAAACCATTAGCCATCTCTTAGCAATATCTCCTGTTTGACCACTGCATTTTTTTGTTTTTTTCACTGAGGAACTTCACCTCTATAATTTCCTCTCCTTTTCTTTCCCCTTTTTTTATTGGAAGGGAGACCATTGCCCCAATCATCAATCTCGGTTCAACAAGATAATTTTTCTTACATTGTCCTTTTTCAGCTTGAACTAAATCTTGCTACTTTTTCCTATTCAAAATCATATCCTACTACTCTTCCCTCATTTCTCTTTAACCAATCAGATCAAGAGGCAATCAAATCAAAAAAAGATGAAGGAAACACCATCACTCACCTCAGATATAAAATAGAAAATGACACTGCATAAAACATTACACACACACATCTATATATATATGCTGGAGCTATAGGATACTAAAACGCCCCACATCCCGATATACAGGTAGCTTTCGGCGATGTATCAGAAATAAATACACCAAATCTAATGTACTTTTAATAAATTAAATGCTACTGCTACAAAATCATACACATATGCACATAAAGAATAATAGGTAGAAAATGAGCAATTCTTTTAATTCCAAAGAAGAATAATACTTATCACAACTTTAAACTTTGAGTCTTGGAAATAATAAACTAAAGTGGATGTGAGAGTCTAAAAGAATAAACTAAATAAAAATCTTCTAAATTCCGCCTTACAATATATACACTACTGATTATCTGCTAACTCCTCGAAATAGTATTCCTGCTGTGGTGGGTCCTCCTCCTCGGTATCTTGCAAATTATCTAGATGTGCCAAATCAGAATCATTAGAATGACCTAGCAAGTACTACAAGAGGAGAAATAATAATACATAGGCACGCTATGTGTATATATAAATAAAATATGAAACTAAATGAAATAATAAAACTCATGATAGAATCACAAAAATCTAAATCTTGAAAAGAATGTGAAATATGAATTAAATTATACATGTCATGGAGAGAATTAGAAATCAACCAATAGTAATAAAAACATGTATTAAATAGTGTTGGAATTTTACATGATAGTAAAATGTTATATCAAACTATAAAATCATGAGTGTATCACAAAATATAAATTGAACAAGTTGTAAAACATGAGTCAAAGTACACTTATCTTGAGAATGATAATGGTCAATGGGTGTTTTAATATATACATGTTATGAATGAGATTATAGCCTATATAGAAAAAATGGAATTAAACATGTACGCAAGACATGATATATATCATTCACATCTGTTATGAATTAATTTACAGCTGTTAGGAGGAAAGGCCACATATTATAAGAGCGTCCCATACATGGCCGGGACTACAATCCCATTACTCCTGGTACTGTCCAAGAACGTACCGCTAGTGCTCAAGAATGATGGACGGGCATATGCTCCGGCCACAAAGCCCTATAACATGACATGACGGTGATCCAGTAATCACCCAGAACCTCCATTGTAGGTCCTTAAAATTCGGCTGCACAACCTAAAAATGTAATCATCTCAAAATATCTGTTCAACTTCCTCTGTTCAGTTCTCCCATACCCTATTATTTTGTTTCATATTCTAAGAATAACAATACAACAAACAAGCATGTAATAACAATTCTACAAACAAGCATATAAATGACAATACAAAATAAACACACATATGTATATATATTGGTTTCAGTTATGGGGGAAAATGTCACTCGATGAAGTTGTTACAAAGATGTAAATTATCAATTTAATTCATCAAAATTTGAAAATTCAAAATGTTACATTGAGATGCAATCATAGTTATATGCAGTTTTTGCTTCCTGCATTAGGAAAAATTTTCTTTAAGAAAAGTCTTGTGTGGATCCTACAAACATAAACAATATTACATTCCTAGGGTCACTCAAACTAACAATTATATCACAATTACGTAAAAAAAAATTACGCAAGCCCTTTTCTCTTTATTTTTTTAAAAAAATTCCTCTCTGTTCAACAGAGCAGAGGGATTTTGCTTCCTCTTTGATTTTCATTTTTTTTTTAAGCATCCTTGTTGCGGAATCCCTGTCACCTCCGCCTTATTTTCTTCTTTCTTAGCTCTTTTACAAAGGTCTTGGCTGGTCATCTTTCTGGACATGCAGTATTTGTCAACATTGATTTTATTATTTTTTTTTAATACATCCTGCAACTTATGTCCTCTTATACATTGTTCTATAACTTCTGTTTTATAATGTAATTGTTGTTCTCTAGCTTGTTTTTCGTTTTTGATTTCTCTTTAAACTTTTTTCTTTCATTTTAAGGATTCCTACATGAAGTAACTGACAACTGAGTCTGATACATCTTGAAGACTCCTTTGATGTATCTTAAATTTTTAATGTATCCTATACACATTGAAGATATATCATAGATAAATCTTGATTTTTGGGTCTAAAATCTAAAATTTGAATTTATGATAGATGGTTGAACATGCATTATGTTTATATAATATGTATAGTTTTTAGACTTACATTGGACGAAAGCTACAACTACAACATTGGACGAAAAGCTACAACTACAAACTAGACTAGATGTCACCCAATGCTTGGAGAGAATGCTGCCAAAATCTGATTAATTTGAGACTCTAAGCCAGGAGACAAGAACACATTCGATTACATATGAAGTCTTTATATGATCACTCTCACTATACTGCAAATAACTTTGTTTTTTTCTCTTTTATATCCAAAGTAAATAAAGCAATAGAGAAAAGTGATAGTACTACACTTGTCTTGTTTTAAATTAACTGCAACATAGAACAAAGGAAATGAACAAATGATGAGGATAAAAGAGTACTTGCATTTGAATGCCACAGTGATATATATATATATATATATATATATATATATATATATATATATATATATATATATATATATATATATATATATATATATATATATATATATATATATATATTATATAAAGTTAAAAGGCAAAACTAAATTGGAATTAGCACTTACCTCAAAACGACTCCAATCAAATCAAATTGGGTCTCCTTTTTTTTCTCCCGTTTCTTCACTGTTTTCTTTCTTTGTCTCTATTTTTTTCTTTGTGTTCTTTTTTTTCTTTATTGTATTCTCTTTTAATGTGAGTAAAAAGTTGGGAGAGGGGGATAAGTTGTTAGGTGGTTAGTATTAAGATTAGTATTATCTTTTAGTTTTTCTTTTAGATATATTTATTAATTAAGACTTGGTTGTTAACTTATTAGGATAAAATAAAATTAGTGATTCAGATTCGCATTATCTTTATGAATTCATTTTTTTTTTAAAAAAGAGTTAAGATTGTGTTATTATTATTATTATTATTATTATCATCATCATCATCATCATCATCATCATTATTATTATTATTTTGGTTTAGTGGGATTTGGGATGTTATAGAAACTCATAAGCCATCTTCAGTAATAGTCTCCAACTCCAACTCCTCCAGGGGTTATTCCAAGCAATACGTACAGAACCTAATAGTTTCAAGCAGCAAACAAGGTCATGTTCTTTAAAGATGGCCAATGTTGTTATACTTGCCTATTTCAACCTTTTCTTTGTATTTCTCCCTATCTGCTTGTGTATCTCTAAACGTTGCATTCTTGGCGGTTTCCAAAACCTCCTCTGTGCTCTCCTTGAGAAACTCTTTCTTCTCATCCACTCTTCGAGTGAACTCTTCAGCGGTTGACCTCGCTTACTCTCCCATTTCCTGCAATATACCTCTTGAACTCCAGGAACAATACTGAGAGGATTAGAAGAAAGACATTAGATATTGCTATATGAAAGAGAGGAAATGCAAGCATCATCTTAATTATATGCTTTACTTGTGAATAACAATGACTTTTTTAAAGTACAAAATGCAATGCAGCTCCCAACAGAGCCCACATAATTAAGGAGTTAGCAGGTCGTAGGAACTCTACACTCACGCATGGAAGTAAAGAATTTCTTTTAAATTATGCCATCATGCATGTAATCTTTTCGAAGACTTAAACAAAAGTTACTTGAAACCTATTAAGAACAAGTACACTGACTGTATATGGGGAGAAGACATAGGGGAGCTAATAAACATATGGAAAAATTGTAGGCATAACAATAAGGGGTGGTCATAGCAGCTCTTTTTTGGCATATATGGCTAGAGAGGAATAATCGTATTTCACAGTAAAATACACTTCCATAGCATGCATCTTTTATTGTGTTACTAATTCCATTGAATTTTGGACAAGACAGGATCGGGGAGCAGAGGTTTTGCCAAGGAGCCAGAGACAGCAAAGAAAATATCTGAGAAGAATATTTGATTTTCTCACACTGGTAGCTGAGGAAGAGGGTGGGGAGATGGCCAGTGGCAACAACAATATGAATCAAGGACCAGAGGAGGAGACCCACAGGGGGAGAGGCATAGGAGGGACAATATGAGTGGTGACAAGGAGGGAGTACACTTTTGTATAAGCTCTTATGTGTAAACATCAATATGTATTAGCTACTTAGTCTCCTAGAGAGACAAACTTAAACTTATTACTATGTACTAGCATGTTTCGTTAAAGCCTATATAATGAAACACTGAGAGGGGGGATAATACCCACCACAGTTGCTAAAAAATAGTATATTTGAGTATTCTTACTTACTATCCTATATCAAATGGTAGAGATATTTCCTTTTCTGAGAAAAGCGCATAGGATAGTAAATTACAAAATAGCTTAAAATAGACAAACAAAATGATCAAGATATAACAATAGGGATTAGATAAGAACATTCAAATTGTCAACAGAATTAGAAAAGAAAACAACTCTTTATATTAAACCCAATCAATAATGTCTAAGACGTTCAACTGATAATAGGCTATTACAAATTCATTAAAAGAACATAGCAAATGGCTGAAATTGGTGGCAAGGTGCAGTGGCTGACTGCCCATCAGCATCACCTGACGCCTTCCTTGATGAAAAAAGAGACTCTTTATCTTCTCCTTTTAAGATCAATTTTTCTACATGCTAGAATTAAATTGAATCAAATATATTAATGCAGACTCTTCTTCTTTTGTTTAGACTGACTTATAGGAGTTGGGAACCAAATTGGGGGGGGGAGTGAGAGTATACGTGGCAGAGACGTAGAAAACTGAGGGCATGTAGAAGGTTGGGTGGATAGACACGTGGATAGAAGGAAGTAGTCCCTTACCAACGCATCATCTACTATAAGACTAGTTCCGATATGGATGAGGATGGCCTGAATGAGGTCAGAGGGCTATGATTCTTGTCAGTATGTAGGGTAGTAAAATGAACAAAATTTTGGATTATTCGTGCACGCAATTCATTTATTGAAAGAGCTCAAATTCTTGTTCAAGTTCCACGCATTTACTTAATTAGCGAGTTCGAATGAGTGAATAAAATTTTTTTTACTCTGAGCTTATGTTGAGTTCAAATTTGTTCTCTTAAAAAGATTCAATGGGTTTCTTGTCTTGGACGTTTTAGGAGAACAAGTTGCCAAGGCAAGAAATCTATTGAATCTTTTTCAGCGCTATTGCTGAAATCCAGTGCCACCTCGATTGCCAAGATAAGAAAGAAGAATCCGATTCAACTTCTCTATCTTTAAAAGATTCATCAAATCTCTCATATAGTCAAACCATTTCCAAATCTATATCAATATGAAAATAACTAACCTCTCAACAAGGCAAATTTTAAATATATTAGCTCTGCAAATCTCAACTTACAAGGGATCCTCCAATATATATACATCATTTTGCCATAGTATGGGTGATGATTCTTTTCTTCGTACGATCCTCTGCTCCTTAACAATGACCTAATCTAATCGATGAGAGAATTGTAGCTTGTTACTTTAAGAGATGAGAAATTGAGTGGTTGTAATTTTCTCACTTACAAATTACTTGCAAAACTGCCAATTCCCCCGAGGATGTAGGCTTGCTTCCATCACGGTTGAACCTTGTTAAACACTTGTCCTTTTTATCCAATTGTGCTGATTTCTCATGTTACTCGCCATTGGTGTTCGACCTATTTGCCTTTTTAAGTCAACCTCGAACCCAAGCGAATTTGATATGAACATTTGGTGCCATATGTGGAAAACAATATTTCAACCATGGTAAATATTCGATCAAAAGGCCAGGCAAGTTGCCAAGCTCCTACGCCAGAAGAGGACAAGAGTGACTGCAAGTTCCTCACACCAATCTGATTTGTTTGTCCCGTTATCTAGACAAAATTTTTAGAATTCACCAAGAAGATCACCAAGCTCACTGAAGCATTGGTTTAAAACCCAACCTTGAGCAATGGGGTAAAAGCAGAACAACTATAGGAGTGCTGATTAGGCCTAAAGGTGCCCATGGGAGATAAGATAATGTGCCACTTTTTATAAGCAAGTCTGAGCAATTACAAACTACCAAGCTCTGTCAAGACAATGGTTGAAGATGAGTCAACAATAGTGCAACAAAGAAAAACTCCTACTGACTCGGACTCCGAGTTCGTGGAGCACGAGCTGCTTTCCCAAGTTTAAGCTCCAATCATGACTCTAGATAGAAAGTATGATGGGAGTCGAAATTTAAGCTCCTAAATCTGGGCGAAAGTATGATAGGATAATGAATCCGACAGATCATAACTACAGTGCCATTGTAAAGCTCCAACCATGGCTCTAGAGAGAGGGATGAGAGGTTGGTATGATAGGCTTCCTGTCATATCAATCTACTCCTTTCACTGGCTACCCTATGAGTTTATCCAACAATTTGCCATAAGAATAAGCACTAAGAAGAGCATTGCCTCTCCCCTTGATAAAGAACAAACACGTGGCAAGTCGCTTAGGGACTTCTTTTAGTGGTCTAATGAAGCAAAGTTCCTAACTAAGGAATGTTCTTTCGACATTGTCCTTGCAACCCTAATCACTAGAGTTTGACATGTTAGATTGAGTTACTCCATCGGAAATCAAAAGTCAACTTCCTTGTTGAATCTACTAAAACATTTCTACAAGTATATTTGACAAGAGGAATCTGAAATGGCTTTTTAGAATAGAGATTTTTGAAGGGCATCAGAATCCTCTGAGAAGAAAGCCCATGAGAGGAGGGAATTCCCTTTTAGCCACCACCATCTTTCTGAACTCCTCTAGGCAGAAGGGGCTCAAAGCACTTATGCAAATAATACTGTGATGTCGGACGTAGCATAAAAATTTTTATAAAGAATTTTTCTTATCTCAAGAATTTTTCTTATGAAGCCTCATCCAATGAGGTTTTCTCAAGAATTTTTTTTATAATGAGAAAGTAAAGAAGCATTTGGCAAGTCCACCTCTGGATTCTCAAACCTATGACATACCTACAAAAGTCGCGTTGCTTGTACTAGCCATAAATGGTGATAATATGATAGGAGAAATCAATAACTTAGTTAGGAAATGATACACCCATACTGTTAATACTGTCGATTACATTCCAAAGCACTATAGAGAGCCAATTGCCCTCTCAGACAAAGACCTAGCTTGAGTCAAACTTTGCCATGATGATGTGATCATAAAAACCCTAAATATCTCCAAAACTGAGATAAGGTAGGTTTCCATCGACACGGGAATCTCTTGCAACATTATTTTCATCAGTGCTTTCTAGCAGATAGGAATTGACAAGCAAGAACTTGATGTTGAAGTTGGGTCACTTACTGGTTCCATAGCGTCTAGACCCCCGCAACAAGAACAACACACTCCACACCTCCTTTGGTGAAGCCTCGTGGAAGGTGATCTTGAAAGTTAATTATACCATCATAGATGTACCTTATCTGTATAATATGATTTTAGAATGATTTTCTATAAATACAGTCGAAGTTGTGTCATCCACCTTCTACCAGGTCATAAAGTTTTTGATCAGCAATGGAGTGGGGGTGAATTCTCAACAAAAATTCTTTCCTCAACTCAACCATGGAGTAGCGGCACATATGCATAGACTATATCGATTGCATATAACTTGCCCAAACAATTGCTTCCCACTTCCTCTAATTCACTAGCTTGTCGACTCAGCCTTCAGGCACCAATTAATAAGTTTTATGGATGCATTGATAGATAATTAATGATAAATTGTTATAACAAAAAAAATATGGAAGATATTGATAGACAATGAGGTCTAAACAATTAGTTAAGCATATATTATTAGGGTAAACTATTAGGAGTACATAGTTCGAGATAGTCAATTATTGGCAGTTAGTTAAGATATTCAATATAGGGTAGTCAGATAGGTATAGTCAATAAAGGATAGTTAATGTTAGGTAGTCATTTAATAAACATAGAGGATAATCAATTAGTATTAGTGGTAACCAATTAGGTGGTATTTAGTAAGAGTAGTTCATTACTACTAGTGGCAATCAGTTAGGTGGTAATCAGTAAGAGGTATTTAGTATTAATGGTACTCAGTTAGGTGGTATTTAGAAAAAGTTAGTCAGTGCTAGCTGGTCATTGATCTCAAAAATTGTTAATTGTTTATCGCTTTTAAAAATTACTAACTACATTATGCTCTTAATTATATTATTAATTGTCAGTTTACTACTTATGTTGTCAACTATTCACCGTTCTCAAATATATCAAATAATTGAAAAAAAATATAATATCTAAATTTATAAATTCTAAGACTAAATTATGCCCCAAATATTTACCAAATAAATTTACCCTCTTATGAAGGAAGAGATACAACAAAACCAAATTAGAAAACTTTATTTTCATAATAAACATATGCAAGTTTTCCTATCAATAAATTTATCAAAAATAAGAAAACATCTTAAAAAGAGATCTTCAGTATAAAATCACAAAAGATAACAAAGGTTAAATCGACAAAGGTTATTTAAAAATCACACATCATGAGAGAACATTAACATTCAGAAGAATGATTTTGTTGTTACCACCCATTTCAAATATAATAATAATTTTCTATATTGTTATCTATTGACCACTCTCAAATTTATTGTTACTTGTCTATTCGATAGTTTTATGTTGCTAATTGCCTAGTACTCTCAAATATCTTTTTATATTGTTAATTTGCCATCACTTTTATATTGGATAGACAATTAGATTGCAGAAAGTTATTTAAGCAAGACAGATGACAGTTAACAACTTATTTGAGAGCTCATTAATTGATTATCCTTATTAAATACCACGTAACTGCCATTACTAACACTAACTTACTGTCTCCTATGCTTATTAAGAGTATCATTGACGTTGATTATCCCTATTTTCATTAAGATCTTTCCAGTTAGATTTGTTTAGATGGAACTAGGCAAAAATTAAAAAATGAGGGAAAAAATTACAAAAAGAAAACATAAAGAGATAACGAGGTTCAGTCGAGAGAGATCTCGACCTACATCCTCGAAGGGAATGGCCTTTCAGTGAGTATTATATTGATGAGACAAGTATCACTCAAAATGACTCTCTCTCTCTTTGCAAGTCTTGGATCGCCTTTTTGCTTCAGGATCTATCTCCTCTCTCATGGGGTAGGAGTGTATTACAATGGAGGACTATTGAAGAAAAGGGGCTATAGTCAATCTTAGAATCCTCTCTTTTCATGTAGATTAGATCCCAATATAGGTTTTATGGCAAATTTGATAAATATTTGATTCTATCCAAGATTCAGTTACCTTTGGCTTTCGTGGGCTTTTTGCCTATTGGGCTGTCACCTGGTTCCCACCAAGAGTCCAACTTGCATAAATTTATATATCAATATAACTCTCCATTCTTGAATTCGGCCTACTGAGCTCAAGGAGTAGCCTTTGCCCTTGTTGCATTGTCCAAGGTGAGTTGGTGTTAGCTCTTTAAAGAGGATGCATGGCCAAGATCACTTAATGCTTTAGACATTAAATTGCCTCTTTAATTGTTGCCTTGATAATTGAGGTAGTGCCATTACTACAGGTACATAAAATCTTGTAATAGGGAAGATTGCCTATGACACATGGAGATTGTCTCAAGCGGTCTGACCGTATGGTTAAGATCCGCTACCACGAATTCAACCATTCATATGGATAAAGCTACCTTGAGGAGATGACATGTCATAAGTCCCCAAGGGGTTCTAAAAATAGCTAGAGATAATCTTTGTTTATCTCATCATGGATGTAGGAACTACACCAAAATGGGTGTATGAAGCAGTGGAACTGATCTTGCGTTTTGCCATCTGATAGAATCAATCATCGAGTTGACTTCAATTTTTCCTTGAAGAGGTCATTCGATGAATTCATTGTTGGGTTCTAGGGAGGTAGGTAGGTCACCTAATTCTGAAATATTTTCCCTCCTCAGAGAAAAGCATCACAAGTTTTTTTGATTCGTAGATGTCAAACTCTCATCTTGGAGACGTTAGGAGATTGAAGTCTTCCAGCGTTTTGCTTTAGCACTAATGATATAGAGTGAAAGGACACCTTCTCGAGTGGCTCAGCCTTTACGTGTAGGTTAGTCCATTTTGACTGAAATAGCATGCTTAGAGTAGAGAACAACTTTTCTTCAACTTGGTAGTCAAGTCTTCTTCTCTTTTCTATTTCAATAAGAGCATTTTTACTCATTTTTGAATTGTAATGTTAGGCCGGGTTGTCACCCTAGACTTTGTAATCAGTTTTTTTTAATATAAATGAATATATAATTGAACATTGTGTAGTCCACTTTTTCAGATTTTGTTTGCATAGTTTCACTTCACTTTTGTTGGCAATTCATATGTTGCTTTTAGTAGATAACAACAATAATTAAGTCTTTTATCCCAAGTACTTGGGGTAGGTTGTCGCTTTTAGTAGATGTAGGGACAAAATACTTGGTGGGAACATATAGTTGCATTAGACATGAAAGCCAAAAAGCTAGGCACGATATAGAGCCATGTTGGGCATTTGCTAGTACCTACTGCAACCCAAAGCTGAATTGTTATGGTTGTTTCTGCTAGTGGATTGTGTTGGCATTACTTGAGGATGGTGAGAAAAAGGAAGCCATAGAGCCAAGAGCCCCCAAGCTCGGGCTTAGATCTTAGGCAAGTTACGGGCTTGTCGGCGAGCTTATGCCTTTTGCACCATGTTCAAGCCACAGACTCTACTTAGTGATCTTATGTCTATTGGATTGGCAAGCTCATGCCGTGAACTTTTGTCGAATGCTTTTAATAAGTTCGTAGGCATATTCGCTGAATAGGTGGGTATTTTGAATAAGTGGATATTTGTTGCATATGAGGGCTTTTGCCAAATTAGAGGGTATTTTACCGAATAGGTGGGTATTTCATTAAGGAAGTGGACATTCACTGCATAATAGGGTTTTTACCAAGTGAGTAGGCATTTTACTGAATAGGTAGGCATTTACTGAGTAAGTGGACATTCATTGCATGAGGGATTTCACTAAGTGAGTGGGCGTTTCGTGGAATAGTTGGGCATTTCGCTGAATCGATGGGCATTTACTGAGTAAGTGAATATTCATTGCCTAAGGGGGCTTTGGCCAAGTGAGCGAGCATTTTACCGAGAAAATAGGTGGGATATTAGCTGAGTATGTCATCGTACAAGAGCAATGCACTGATGACACCATTTATTTCATCAAATAAGAAAACATGGGGAATTTTTATTTAGAGGACCGAGTGCATATTGGACTTTGAGCCAAAATGTTAAATAAAAATAATGCCATGTTCTCATGGGGGAGAAAGACGAGTACTTAATTAGGCATGTCACTAGATGGTCTATTAGCCTCCCCCTTTGATATGTTACACCTTATAGTATAACTTTCCCGCCTTGTTGTCCAGCCCGTTTATCCCGTCAACTAGGATTTTTAGGGAAGGGGTAGCTAGTAGTTTCTTCGTATTCTCTTTGTTAATGAAGTTCTTAAGGTGGCCTCAATGAATGAGGTTCTTGATATCCTTTTGGAGCTGGTAGGAATCTTCAGTGCCATGTTTGACATCCTAATGAGTAACAAAATAGTTGGAAAGCCCGCTTATCCATAGGCATTTTGATCGGCAGTGATGGTCGAATGAGGAACCCCTCTTTCTGAATCTGGTTCAGAATTTGGACCCAACGTGTGTTTACGGGGTGTATTCGTCGACTTGGGCATACTCCCAGCAAGGATTTTCTCGGTGCTTTAGGCTTCTTAACCACTAGCTCCTTCACCCGCCTGGAGACTCGGCTCTTAAAAGGAAGGTCATATTTATCTAATATCGAACTGCTCAAGGAGCTCGGGCAGTGATGTGGGCTTCGAAGCTTAGTGTGCCTCTACCTATTGATTAGGATAGCGAGAACTATATCGGAGGAACATTCCTCTATGTTGAGCATCTCCTCATTGAAGTTCTTTAAAAAAGTTGCATAATGACTCTCCAAGTGCTTGCTCTACTCCTAGGAGGGATACAACACTCTTCTTCATGATTTTGCTGGCGGTTAACTATTGAATAAACTCGCGAGGTAGGAGTGGATGGATCCAGAGGAGAGTCTACTGTACCAACTCCTTGCTTCCTTCTCCAAAGTCACGGAGAAGGCTCTATAAAGGACGTTGTCAGTGGCCTCAAGACAATTTTATACATTTTAGTACTTGAATTCAATTTAACTTTAATGAGAAATGGATTGACTTTAGATTTCAAAATTCCCCAACAACCACAACACACTTGACATACCAAAAGAAAATGAGAAAAAAAGAGAAGAAAAGAGGGGGAGCATGGCAATTTCGTTCATGAAAAAAAAAAAGAAAAAGAGAAGAGGGGGAGCAAGGAGATTCTAATTGTTGACAGTCAATTTTTGGAGTGGAAGTTTGGCTAGCTTTTGAGAATTTTCTACTAAATCGAGACAAGTGCGTGTTTTACTTTGGCTATTAAGCCTTCACTCATGTAGACTCTCCATACTTAACCTTATTTATTTGTTTGTTTAATCTAGCAAATCTATTGATAATTGAAATAGCTACCTGTGGATGTAAGTTGTTGATGCTAAATCAACTAAAACTAAACCACTTTCCCATCTTTAGATTTATACTCAAATAAAATCATTGACAATTATGTTTGGATTGGTAACTCAACTTTCTTTGTTTATACTATACCTCTTTCACGGTTAGCACCATGTTTATACTATGACTCTTTCACGTCGAGCACCACAACAAAAACCATTGGCTTCCTGTGGCTCATAGGAAAAATTCAATCACGTGAGCAATGAAAAGTTGCTCAAGTTAGAACATTCCAGAAGCTTCTCTAAAATGAATTTGATAAAATTTATTAGATTACTATTAGATTAGGAAACTAATTTATGTTTGGATTTAGTTTAGGGTTAAATCCATATCTATTATTGGATTATTTGTATAGTGTTGAGGCACCTATAAATAAATATATCTCTTGACTTATAATAAAGATATCAGCTGGCTCTAATTATGGAGCGTGCTATGAAATAGATCTCAGTTGTCAATCTCAAGGTTTTTTATAGTGGGAGTTTATCGCCGTCTTCCTGCTCTGCCTCTTTCTCACCGCCGTCTTTATCCTCTCGATAATTCTCTTAACTTAGTTTATTGCTTGAATAACAGTTCCGATCCACATGTCGTGATCTAGGAGATCTGCAGCCATAAGAAGAAGATCATGAAGCTCAAACCCCCAACTCGATATTGTCTTTCCGAATTCATAACTCTAATCCATCTCTAAAATATAGCAGCTCGGGGAAAGAGAAGAATTCTGAGAAGTTATGTCCAGGAATCTGAATCTCAACCATCCTAATCGACTTTCGACTCTAACTCCGACTCTAATTCCGACTCCAACTCCAATTCCAACTCTGATCCACCTTGCAATCGTATCATTGGTTTGATGTTGATTCCTACTCTGACTCCATAATCACGTCACTAGTTTGATTCCCATGCCAACTCCAATTCTGACTTTCAGTCATGTCAAAAATTCGATGCTAACCTGACTCCACTCCTACTATTGCTTTTATGAAAGAAATTTATCTATTGCCTATTATTGCTTATATGAAACAAATTTATCTGTCTAATATTGATTCTAAGGAAGAAATTTATTTGCTATCTACAACTATTTCTAAGAAAGAAGTTATCTGCTACATACTACTGCTTCTAAGAAAGTAGTACGAACATATAATACTGTTTTTACGACAGAAGCTTATCAATCTACTACTACTTCTGATAAAGAAGTTTATATATTGTCCACTACTACTTCTAAGAAATACATTTATTTGTTGCATACTACTATTTCTAAGAAAGTAGTATGAACATATACTACTATTTTTATGAAATAAGTTTATCAGTCACATACTGCTTCTAATAAAGAAGTTTATCTGTTACCCACTACTGCTTCCATGAAATAAGTTAATTTACTGCATAAGATTACTTCTAATAAAGAAGTTTATATGATGCCTACTTTTACTTCTAAAAAAAAAGTTTATTTGTTACTTACTACTGATTCTTAGAAAGAAATATATCTGCCTACTAGTGCTTCTAAAAAGAAATTTATCTGCTGCCTACTACTGCTTCTAAGAAAGAATTTTATCTCCTGCTTTTGCTCGAACATGGGTATGCTCTAATGATTCACATGATTCATCTACTACTAGTATCGTCAATTGCTACTATTGTTGCTGCCACTCATCCATTTCAATTTAATCTATTATTTTGAAGAGAGCGACAGTGTTTTCTAATTTCTGTAGAAAGTTTGGTGTAATTGATATTTATGCTCTAAGTTTAGGGAAGCGTTAGATTAGAAAACTATCTCGTATTTGTATTAAATTTATAGTTAGTCCCACATCTCTTGTTGGATTATTTGTATGATATTGAGACACCTATAATAAAGAGATTGGCTAACTCTAATTACCACTTACAAGTAGTATTAGCCTCATTAGATGGGACAATGAAGCCAATTGGTCCATCCCTTGTATATAGATTAATTGATCCTCACTAAATTATTTGCATGATTTGTATGTTTACATGATTTCTTTATATGCTTAAAATATGAAAATAAAACAAATAGGGTTATGGGAGAACTTATAGGAGAATTACTGAACACATTTTGGGAGGTTCATCTTTTCAAATTATGCAACTAAAATTTAAGAACCTATTTATAGAGGTTGTGATGATTACTAGATCACCATCATATCATATTATTGGATTTCGAGGCCAGAGCGTATGCTCGTCCATCATTCGTAAGTATCTAGAGTTATATCCTGGGACAATACCTTGAGGATCGTGTTGAACATATACGGACCCTCTTAAAACATGTGGATTTTTCCTCCAGAGATTATCAACTTAATTTATAATGATATAATAGTGATTATTATGAAATGCATCTTTTATACATATTACTTTAGTTTACTTTGACAGTTATTTACACTGTTATCCCTGACATAGACAACACAAGAGTAATGTTTTCATTCATGACATATTTTTACATACCATTTTTTAGTGAGTAAATTGTCCATTCATTTTGTTTCACTATTTACATGCATAACATGAATGCATGATCTTCTTTTTGTTTTGTAACACTTGCTAGATCATTCTAACGTTCTAACTGACATGGCCAAATGATTTTGCTTTGTAGGTGACTGAGGAAGAGGACCATCAAACTAGGATGCATAGGTCCAGTGTCATGCCCCGCTTTTGATATATGGTATACGAGTATGTACCAAAGACCAACAATATATTTGGTTTGAATATGCTCAAGCCTCCGATTGAATAACAATAAATTTGCCACAATAATACTTAACAATTATGATACAAAAATTTAACAAAAAATTTTTTTTTTATTAACTGTAACAAAGTTTGGATATAGTCAAAAAAATAATTGAAACTAAATAAGAGAAAATAATATAACTCTAATTCTCTATTGAGTTTCAACCTTCTCTTCAACATACACCTACAACAGCTCTGGTGTGTCTATTGATAAGTCTAGACATTCACACCCAAATCGTCAACTAGTAACCAATATAGTATATATAAAAACAATGGAAAAAATATATGTAATATTACACTATTAGTTATGTCCAATTATGATAATAAAATAAGTTTTAGAAAATATTATATTAATCTGTAAAAATAATATTAGCAGTCATAGATTAAATATAATATCATCTAGAATAGTCAATTTTATAATAGGGGTATTTTTATCTATGATGTTATGTAAATAGGAAAACTAACTAATGGGATGTCACTGTTTCAATTATCTCCTATACAAACCTATAAAATTGTTATATGGATTGTTCGGTGTTGAATCAGACCAGCCATCAAGCAAATAAAAATAATAAGGTATAATCCAGCAAATTATCACGTACTCATAGTATGCGAAAGATTCAGTTGTACAACTTCACATGTTATAGTTGTTCGCCGCAAAAGTTCCTTTGCTTCCTTCTATCGAATTAACTTAAATTACAATGAAAGAGAACAAGATATATATAGAAGAACAAACGAGAGGATTTTATAGTTCAATCTCTCTCTTTTACAATAATTCGTGGGATCAGTGGCAATGAGATCTATAATAGTTCCTGTTGACGATCGGTACGTCGAACTTCTTCTCTCTTGAAGAAATCGGCTGACTGTAGACGATCTTCTTCTCTGTCTTTTCCGAACTCAAGGCTCTCTCGCGTACTTGAATTCTCCAAGACAATGATGATCACAAAAAGGCTTCAAGGCTCTCTTGCGTACTTGATTTGCCGAAGGATCAACTCAGCTGAGAAGAAGAAAGGAGATGATCTCGGATCTCTGGATTGCCGAAAAGAAGAAGAAGACCAAAGCCGAAAGAAAAGAAGACCAAGAAGACCCCTAGGGTTTCACCAGGAAGGTATTTATAGCCCCGGGAAGATTTGAGAGAGTTTCTATCTGAATATAATTTGCTCTCATCAAGGATTCCAATCAAATATTTAATATTGATTTAAATCTCTTAATTTAGAATTCTGATTGGACTTGATTTGGTGTTTGGAGAAGCCCAAATCATAATCTCAATCAATTTGAGATTCTGGTTATCTGCTCACGCGGAGCTTTAATCGCATCAAAACGCGGCGCTAAATAACCAGTGCGCGGAGCTAACGCGGAGCTATAGAACATCTTCGCGTTTACTCAAACGCGAGGCTAAAAATAGCCAGACGCGGAGCTATGGATTAGCTCCGTGTTCTGTTGTGGAAAACTCTTTTTATTCAGAAATTTTCACTGCCAACAGAACCCCCTCCAAAGTTTTCAAAATGGCTTAGAACTTAGCAAATTTTGAAATACTTTGGATACTTAAATTGAAACGCGGAGTTAGAATACCAAGTCTATCTCCGGTTTAGCCCGCCTACGCGGAGCTAATCAGCTTCACTTCGTCTTTAGTGAAATGAGTAATTACTTCATTAATTACTCTAAACTTCTGCGTCGAATACCAAGAGGCGGAAATCCCATTTAAATAGAGCTCCCGGGTCGTCTTCCTCTTCACTTCACCCGCAGAATTTTCTGAGGAGTTTCTGAAAGTTCAGAGCTCAGGCAACTCCGGCAATAGAGTGAGCGATGCCAATGAGCGATCTTCAATTGATCCCCTTTTAACTCTTCATAGATTTTCGTCATTAGGATGTCGCTCCAGAAGAGTTTGGCTTCGTGCACAGCGGTCGGCGTTAATGTCAGCGGCCATGGAAGTAAACGCGACGGCGAACCAGTCTATGCAGCATCTTCCGAAGGTAAAAACCTCATCTCTTGGTTTTCTAAGAACCATTCTGAGATATTTTGGCTTGGTTTAATCTGGACGATTGCTTATCTTGTCGGCGAGATCGCCGCTCTCCGGCCGCAAGGCTCAAAGGAGAAGAAGAAGACAGAGAGGAACTCTGTTCTTTCTCTACGCGAAGTTATCGCGTCATCCCTGCGCTTGAAACACGGGGCTATTTTAAAGTAGCAATCGCGATGAATTTGCGAGGCTATCTTTGATTAGCAGTCGCGATGAATTGCGAGGCTATCTTTGATTAGCAGTCGCGATAAATTGCGAGGCTATCTTTGATTAGCAGTCGCGATGAATTGCAAGGCTATCTTTGATTAGCAGTCGCGATGAATCTGCGAGGCTATCTTTGATTAGCAGTCGCGATGAATTGCGAGGCTATCTTTTATTAGCAGTCGCGATGAATTGCGAGGCTATTTTTGATTAGCAGTCGCGATGAATTGCGAGGCTATCTTTGATTAGCAGTCGCGATGGCCATGAAAGAGAAGGAAACAACAGAGAGAAACTTTGTCCCTCCTTTACGCGAAGTTATCGCGTCATCCTCTGCGTTTAAATCGCGAGGCTATTTCTTCAACTGTGCACGGAGTTAGCTTAGCTCCGCGTTTTCACTCTTTTGGAAACTCTGTTCCTTTTACAGTAAATCCAATCCTTTCTGAAGAGGAATGTATGCGCATCCATCGATCTTCATCAGCAAAAGTAACTCTAAGGAAGTCAGAAGCATATGCTTTACAATATAGTTGCAGGTTTCAAGCTCTGGCTCCTGGAGATGGACTATTGAAGGAGCTTCAAGCTCAAGTGAGGGCCTGCAGCGCTTGCAGTTCAGAATTGCAACACTTGCAGTTCAGAATTGCAGCACTTGCAGTTCAGCTTGTGCTTCGATGCAGCACTTCCCTTTCCTCTCGTGCTTCATTTCAGATGACAGGTCCAAAATGACATTTGCAGAGGAGATCTTTTGCTTGTGAATCAGGGAACTGAGCTTCAACACCCCGTAGAAAGAAATCTCACCGTTAAATTATTGATGAGTCGATGTATTGATGAGTTGATGATCATGAAAAAGCTTTCGGGAGAGCTATAACTCCTTCTTTGTAATTTCTTCGTTTCATTAATAAAGACAAATTATTTTCCTCTCTATCTGTTGGCTTCAATAATTTTGCTTGCTCAATAAATAGATGGTCAATAATTCTGGTAAAAATAATCTAAGGCTCTTCTGCGTAATTTAGATCATTAATACTGATATGATCGAATAAGGATCCTCTTCACTCGTCCAAAAACCCAAGTTTTTTTATAAGAACGCGAAGCTAAAACGCCAGTTAACCTCGCATTTTGAACAGTTCCGCGGAGTTAAATAACTTCGCGCTCTGAGTGGTTGCGCGGAACTGCGCGAAGCTAAGTAGCTTCACATTTTCATCATCACCACGTGGGATTATCTGTTCCGTGTTTTGGGGAATAACCGGTCAGTCATTTTCTCCGAAATCCGTGCCGAACTCCAAGAGGCGGTTTCCCTCTTTTTAAATAAAATTTCTATCTCTTTTCTTCTCACTTCTCTTGAGAATTTTCCAAAAACCCTAGAAATTCAGACGATCAGAGCTCAGACGACCCTAACGTTCTCCGACCGATTTTCTCCCAATTTCCGATCGATTTTCCTCGACTTTTCTGAGAAATGGCGCCCAAGACTCATGCTACTTCCCGCGCGGCTCCGTCATCGGCGGTTGGCGCGAGCAGTGGTGGCAGCGGCCATAGTGGCAACGCGCCGGCCCACATTTCGCCCATTGGGGGTAAGGATCTCTCTATCGAGACTCTTTAGGAAATTTTTAGAGTGATTTGGCCTTATTTTGACTAACAACCATTCCTTTCATCGGCGAGATCGCCGTACTCCGGCCATAAGGCTTGGAGAAGAAGAGAAGTCTCTGGCGTTCTTCTCACGCGAAGTTAACCCGTCATCCTCGCGTTTTGAAGAGCGGGCTATTTGGAATAGCAGTCCGCTGAAACGCGAGGCTATTTTAACTAGCAGTCGCGTAGAAACGCGAGGCTATTTTAAGTAGCAGTCGCGCTGAAACGCGAGGCTATTTTAACTTCTGCGCGGTCTAATCTTTAGCTTCGCGCGACGCTATTTTTAGCTTCGCACGTTCTAATTTTTAGCTTCGCGCGTCCATACTTAGAGAAATTTTGTCGCCTTAGAGAAACTTCTCTAACTCTGGTGTTTCTTTGTGCAGTAGGGTATTCGATGGAATCTCTTCCCCACAAGAACTACTTCGGCTCTGCTGGAAGCTCTGATCCTTCAGGCCAATTCCGTTTCACTACCATCCTGCCCTCGTACAAGCCAGACCCGAAGGATCACAAGGAGAAGTTGATCAAGTATCATCCTACCACTGCAAGGGAGATCATAACTGATGCGGCTTTCGAAGATGTGAACAGAAAGGCGATGGAGAAGCCCGCATTCCTCTTCGGAGACCAAATGGATCAATCAGATGAGATCCTCTTTGAAGAGGAGTGCGAGTGGCTCTATAACTCGGGCGAAGCTTTAATGTTTCTGCCCAGAATGAATCATGGCTATTCCTTAGTTTATCTTCAGCGACTGGTGATGCCTCTCGAATTAAAGTGGGGACTAACTCAGGAGCAAGATGGCATCCCAACAGGCAAATTTGGCGCACAAGGGCCCTATCAAGATGGTTCCCCCAGATGCATTACTGGTTTGCTTCCAGGCCGATTTGGCAAGGAGCTTCCAGTAGGAGAAGTCCCATCCCGCACACGAACTTTCTTAAGTGAGTTCCTAGCGAAGGATGGTCAGTACCCGGCTAGCGACTTCAGGATGCCTGGCTGGGTTCATTCTTCTAGTAATATGTGGTGGGCTCACCTTGTTCAGTACATGTTGGATTCCCACGAGCCCATCTTAAAGGATATCGGCTTATATAAAGCCATCAGGAATACCCAATTCGGGTTCCCCCAGAGTGCTTATCATTTCTACTGCCTCCTGGAGGTGACAACCCTGAGACTTTCACTCTCTTTACACCAGTGGGTGAGCTAGGGTTCGCTCTTCACGCGATGTTCGAGGTTTCCGGGCTTTCCATGGGTGAAATCCCCTATGAAGAATACATCCCTTCCACCGAGGAGTTAAACATGTTGATGGCTAAGGATGAGCGCATCTATGCCACATACTGGGAGATGATGTGTCATTATCATATTTGCGCTGACTTGACGGGTGCGCATAATCACGGTATCGGTCATTGGGCCGAATATCTCTTTGCCAATTTAAACTCTAAGGATAGCTCGACCATTATCCATGGTCATTCTCCTGTCCCCATCCAGAGATTGACCAACGTGTAGCCAGGGGCCATTACCGTTTGTATTATACCACGGAATCCAATGAGAACGGATATGATCCCGGCACTTCATTCAAGAGCTATCATTATCAAGCCCAGTTCCCGATCTCCAACAGAGGTCTCATTGCCGGATTTCTAATGCTGTGGCTGAAGAGATGTGTCGTGCCGTCGTTGCCCAAAGAAGCAATTGCAGTGACCGTAGTATATCCAGCGGTTCTTCTCGCATATGGCCGACCCCTTGGACTTCTTCCCGCCATGGTATGCAATTTACAGTATGGACTGAGAGTGCTCTGTCGTAATTTCCTCCCCACTATTAAGGTCAAGGGAAAGAGGAAAGGGCAAGTCGAAAGAGACTGCCCAGCCGAAAACTCCAAACCCTAGGGTGGAGCTGCCCTACATCTATTTAATGGCGTGGCTCATCTTGCATTGTCCATCTTTAATGAGTGCACCAGAGCGTCGTTCGGGCGAAAAGTGCTTCTTTGTAGAGCTGTATGAACGCTCTTCATGGACGCATAATTATATGTCCCAGATTCGGAAGACTCTTCGTAGCTTTCAGAATTACGAGATCTTCCGGTGTTTTCCTGACTTTCCCGGCGGAGGATATGGATTGAGACTGAAGGACGCCATGGGAGCAGATAAGTTCACTACTTTATCTGCAGGAGCGTTCTGGTGGCTCCTCAACATCGGACCTGGGCACCTGGTATATCGACGGGATGTCAGGTATCCGATTGAGCCGTACACTCCAAGTCGCTTTGCTCGTCAGTTTGGATATTCCCAACTTTATGTGGGCAATCCAAATAAAAATCTTGCCTACGAGGGGAATTTATATGAAGGCGCTCATGGCTGGTTCCATTTTGCAGCGGGTGGAACCGAGGCTGAATTCTCCTTGCCCCAGAAGATGCCAGAATTAGCCACAACTCTCTGCTTCTGCAACTGGTTCAGCATTGCAAATGCTGATATTTCTGGCTTCTCTCTTAATCGCAGTTGTTGCAAAGAGATTGAAGCTCTCTACATTAGCCGCCAAGGTGCTTCGAGGATGAGAATAAAAGGGATGGAAGAATTCCTTGGCGCCGCGGCTGAGCCTTCAGACGCCAGCGAGTCTGACGATGATGACGCCGGTGATGACAACAACCCTGACGTTGGAGGTGCTCCCCAACCTGTCGTTACTCAACCCTGGAGTCCATCTCTCAAACGCCGCGGTGCCTTAAAGAAAAGGCCCGGTAAGAAGCAAAAGTTGGGGCAGGAGACTTTGATAGCCCCCCAAGAAGTGGCTGTCAAACTTGCTTCAGACTTGTTGGCTTCAGCTCTACCCCCAGTTTCAGCAAGGGAGGATGAACCTGCTAAAGCTCCAAGTGTCACTGAGGTTTCGGGTCCTCCTGCTGTACAACCTATGGCGCAACCAACGGGTAGCGAGACGGGTACATTGTTGGAAACGACAATGGCTCTCCCTTCAAGTCCGACAACTGGACTTGTATCCCTAGGTATAGTTCTTAGCGTTTTACCTTTTACCCATTATTCTTTTACTGTAACACCAGTCTTCTTGTTTCTTTAAAATGCAGGTGATCAACTTCTTTCGCCGATGCACTCGACTACCCAGATAGAGTCTGATGACAAGATGGACCATTCCGGCTCCGTTGGTGGTGTGGGTAGCTCTACTGGCGAGTTTGCGGCTGATTACTCCACGCCGACTCCTGCCTATGTTCCTTCTTCAATTCCCCCGATTGATGAACTGGGGAGCGATGAGAGAACAGAAATTATTATCGCAGCTGCTGCAAGAGAGGCCACACCGTCTCCAAGTATGCCGTCTCCAACACCACCAGCTTGCTCCGGGGAGACTTTTCCAACGGTAGTTGGTGTTCCTTCTGTTTCTCAGTCAGCGATTCTAACGTCATCTGTTGTCATGGCTGCTGAGACACCTGCAACTCCCCCGGCTTCAAGTCTTCCAGCAGGAGAGGAGGAGAATTTGAAATTCTCGTTCGAAGATGCTTCTCCCACCGGAGGAGCTTCAGGCGAAGTGATCCCATCTTCTCTTCCTGTTGGTGGGGATTCCCAAGTGATCTGTACTGACGGTACTTCGTCTGGGGTCTCCAGCTCTTCCAGATCTGCACTGGCTCTACTGGTCCCCCATATTATGAATTTAATGCAGGGACGGGCTTCTTCTTCTCAAATTCCAGCAACTACTACTCCCTTGTCTACGACACCTTCCTTGGCATTACCTGCTTTGCCTATTGACACTGCACTGTCGAGGATTTTATGCGTTTGTTGAGAAGATGTGTCGAGACGGTTCTTGCCGGTCACGATTTCTTCAACTTTGCACGTCCACTGTTATTCCGCTATCTAGGGAATGTTGAAGAATTCAGTGGACAAGATCGAGCAGCTCCATACCGGGCCCGCCTTGCAGCCTTAGAAGAGCAGGTGACCACGCTACACACACTCCGTCAGGCGGATGTGGAGGCGATCACTGAGATAGAGCTGGCGCGGCTTCGGGCAGAATCCTTATCTCGAAGAAATACTTTAAGGCAGCAGGAGGAGAAATGGTCTCCGGAGCTGACAGAGTTTCTGGCCAGTCGGGAATCCGTTCTCGGCGACCTGCGGAGGGTAGACTTTAGAATTGGGGAAAGTCAGGCGGCCATCTCTAAAGCCCAGGAGATGATCGCCAGAGCTCGGGCCATCTTGATAGAAAATGAACTCCGATTAGGAGAGTCTGTCAAGAAGTGGGAGATGTTACTTATCCAGTAGGAGCAGATTCAGTAGGAAGAGACGGCCAGGAATCGTGCCATAGAAGAATCTCGTCAGCAACAACTTACAATTAGTGATGATGAGTTGAGTAGGCAAGCTCAGCAAACCGTGGAGACTTCTCATCGTAGAAATTTGGACGAGACAATAAACAAATTGAGACTCCTGGGAGGCTAATAGTTTTATCTCTCTTTACGCTTTTATCTTCCTTGTAATAAGAACTTCGTAAACAGGAGAGAGATAACCTTCGATGATGATTTATTTTTTTTGAAATTCTTTTTGCATCTTCACCTTTTTAATAAAGATGATTCTTTTGACTCTTTTATTTGCCGGTTTCAAAACAAATTTGCTTGCCCAACAAATAACCTGTCGTCAAAACGATTTATCTCGGTATCGTTTATGCGCAATTTTCCAAATCATACTGTCAGAGGTAAGAATTTTAACATGACAGGGTTTATGGGATTTTTAGCAAACACCCAGCTATCAACGGAATTGATTAGCCTTTACCAACTACCGTTTGAGTTGGGCTAGCCATATTATTCCCCTCAACATGGTGAGTTGTCGAGGATTTCGTTTGGGCTTAAATTCCAAACTTTTCCTCTCCCCTTTACCTTATCGGTGTTAGGTAATTCATACTTTTTACCCCCAGTATGAAGGGGTTGGCGAGAAACTGGTTCTCTTCCCATTGCCTAGTTGGCGCCGGTATTTTTATACCTTTTAAGTCAGAAGCGCTTAATTGCACATGCTTAAAAGAAAGACTGGAGGCCGTTCAAACTTGAGAACTAAGCACACCAGGTTTGGGTCAGAGGCGCCAAACTGTGCATGCCCAAGAAAAGACTGATGGTGGTTCAAACTTGAGAACCAAACTGGAGGCGGTTCAAGGCTCTCTCGCGTAACTTGAACTGGGCACACCAAACACACCAGGTTTATGTCAGAGGCGCCAAACTGCGCATGCCTAAGAGAAAACTGGAGGTTGTTCAAACTTGAAAACTAAACACACCAGGTTTAGGTCAGAGGCGCCAAACTGCGCATGCCTAAGAGAAGACTGGAGGTGGTTCAAACTTGAGAACCAAGCACACCAGGTTTTAGGTCAGAGGCGCCAAACTGCGCATGCCTAAGAGAAGACTGGAGGTGGTTCAAACTTGAGAACCAAGCACACCAGGTTTTAGCTCAGAGGCGCTAAACTGCACATGCCTAAGAGAAGACTGGAGGTGGTTCAAACTTTGAGAACCAAGCACACCAGGTTTTAGGTCAGAGGCGCCAAACTGCGCATGCCTAAGAGAAGACTGGAGGTGGTTCAAACTTGAGAACCAAGCACACCAGGTTTTATTGGTTAGAGATCACCAAAATAGAAGAAATCCAAGTGCTGATCTACGTAACTTGGATAAATTGAAGGTTTATACTTCCAGGGATATCAAGCATAGTATTTCTTCAGAAATTTGCCATTGATCGGCATCATCATCCTATCGCCGTTTTGATTCATCAAGCGATAAGCTCTACTGGAGTAGACTGTCTCCACAATGAACGGTCCTTCCCACTTGGGCTCAAATTTACCCTTTGTCTTGTGAGTTAGAACCATTGGCCTTTTAACAGCCAAGACCAAGTCTCCTTGTTTAAAGATCCTCGGTTTAACGTTCTTATTGAATGTTTGAGAAATTCGGGCTTGATACAACTCAATTTGTTGTTGAGCCCTGAGACGCTTTTCATTCAACGCCTCTAATTCTTGCAATCTTTGCTGATGGCGCTCTTCTGTCGTCATCTTTGTGGCTAAATCCACTCTTAATGAAGGAATCTAGACTTCGAGAGGTAAGACGGCCTCGCTTCCATAGACCAAAGAGAATGGAGTAGTTTTCGTAGGGGTGCGAACAGTGGTGCGATATGCCCACAGGCACTCTCCTAGCTTTTCATCCCAATCTCGTTTATTAGAAGAGACGAACTTCCGAAGGAGTTTAATAATCGTCTTGTTGAAAGCTTCGGCCAACCCATTAGCTGCAGGGTTATATGGCGTTGAAGCGATATCTTTGATTCTGAACTTATTGCAGAATCTGGAGAATCCCTGACTGATGAATTGTGGACCATTATCATGAATAATCCGTCGAGGGATGCCAAAGTGGTAAATGACATGATGCTTGACGAATTTGATCACATCTGTCGTCTTCACCTCTTTCATGGGCACAGCTTCGGTCCATTTTGAAAAATAATCGGTTATTGCCAGAATAAACCGATGTCCTCGGGATGACGGGGGAGTTATAGGCCCCACAATATCCATTCACCATGCCTCAAATGGCCAACTTGCGACGGTATTGTGCAAGTATTCTTGGGGTTGATAAAATTAGCATGTATCTGGCATGCATGGCACCGTTTAGCGTATGCCATTGCTTCCGAGATCATGTTTGGCCAGTAGTATCCCAGCCTTCTTATACGGTCTCCGAGTTTTGGACCGGACTGATGAGCTCCACATACTCCATCGTGTGTTTCTCTCAGCACTTCTTCTGCTTCTGCTTTTGATATACAGCGTAGCAGCAGACCATCTCTTGACTTTCTATATAAAGTCTGAATTTTATGATCATAATAAAATCTTTGGGCCTTCCTCTTTATCGAGGTGGCTTCCTTAGGATCTTCTGGTAATATCCCATGTAAAACATAATCCACAAACGGAAATCGCCAATCACGGGACTCCAGGGTTAGGCCTACTTGCTACACTTCTTTATTTTGAAGAAGAGTATCTGGGTGAAGGAGCTCTCTGCTTTCAATGGTGATGCTTTTAACATCACCTGGCGGGATTGCCAATGTTGCAGCTAATGCGGCAAGGGCATCTGCATATACATTCTCATTCCGAGGTATATGAGAGATGTAGAATTGCTCAAAATAGCCAGCTAGTTCAATGGCTAGCTGATAATAGGGGATGAGGGCTTCATGTCTGACCTCATACTCGCCCGTCATCTGATTGACGATGAGTTTAGAGTCTCCATATGCCTCTAGATAATTCACCCCCAGTTGTAAAGCCATTTTCAAGCCGATAATGAGTGCGTTATATTCCGCCACATTATTCGTGCACGGTTCTGTCAATGAGTAACCGTTAGGCAATGTATGTTTATGTGGGGAGATTAGCACAACCCCCACTCTAGCAGCAGATCGTCTGGCAGCACCATCAAAGAACATTTGCCATGGTTGTTCCTTGCTAACTGCGTTAACCTCTGACGTCTGTTTGGAATTAGACCCGATTGGATGGTCTGCAAGAAAATCGGCGATTGCATGTCCCTTCGTAGCTTTTTGAGGGACAAAATGCATATCATATGGCGATAGCAATAATGCCCATTTTGCCAACCGGCCATTTAAGGATCCCGATTTTGTCATCAGAATCTTCAGGGGATTAACCCGTGATATGACATGAATTGTTTGCCCAGAAAGATAGTGTCGCATTTTCTGAACAGCGAACATTAGGGCTAAACATTCTTTTTCAATCGGGGTGTACCGCTGTTCGGCTCTGATCATTGTCCTGCTTAGATAATAGAGGGCATGCTCATGGCTGTGTATATTGAGCAAGTAATGCTCCTAAGGCATTATCCATGGCCCTTACATATATAAGGAAGGGCTGCCCGGGGACTGGCGCCATAAGAACGGGAGGTTTGGTGAGGTATTCTTTAAGGTCATCAAAGGCCCGTTGACATGCCTCATCCCATACAAAAGAAACCCCCTTCTTCATAAGTCGAGAAAATGGCTGGCATCGCCCTGATAAGTTGGAAATGAAGCGCCGAATATAGGCAAGCTTCCCTTGTAACCCCCTCAATTCTTTAAGATTGCGGGAGGCGGCATCTCGCTAATTACTTTTACCTTCTCAGAGTCGAGGAAAATTCCTTTTGAAGTTATTATAAATCCAAGGAACTTCCCACTCGATACCCCCATAAATGACTTAGTGGGATTCATCTTTAAATGATGTCTCCTCATGAGATCGAAGACCATTCTTAAGTCCTGAAGGTGGTCCTCTTTATTTTTACTTTTGACCGCCAAGTCATCCACGTAGCACTCTACTGTCTTGCGCAGATGTTCTTTGAATATAGTGCTCATCGCACGTTGATAAGTGGCACCTGCATTCTTCAGCCCAAATGGCATCCCCGTATAGCAGTATACCCCCAACGGTGTTCTGAAAGCTGTATGCTTTTCATCATCCGGGTTCATTTTGATCTTGTTATATCCTGAGAAGCCATCCGTAAAGGACATCCTCTCGTAGCCACAAGTATTGTCTATCATCACGTCGGTGATGGGAAGTGGAAACTCATCTTTGGGACATGCAGCATTGAGATCCCGAAAGTCGATGCATATCCGGATTTTGCCGTTCTTTTTACGAACTGGCACTATGTTGGCAACCCAATCCGGATGTTGTTCTTCACGGATGAATCCGGATTTTATAAGTTTGTTGACCTCAACAACTATTGCCTCCATCAACTCGGGTCGAAAACGCCTCTGTTGTTGTTTAACAGGTTTAGCATATTCTTTTATATTTAACCAGTGTGTGGCTACTTGAGGGTCAAGCCCAGGCATGTCTTCATAATTCCATGCGAACACTTCTATATACTCTTTGATAAGAGATATAAGCTCCTCCTTTTCTAATGGAGTTAGCGTGTCGCTTAGGAAGATGGATTTCAGGTTTTCTTCCGTTCCCATATTGACCTGTATCAATTTGTCTTCAGTGGGCGGATCACGCTGCTCGAAGCGGACGTCCCAGAGGGTGTCCATATGCTTAGCCCAGGAATCATCTTGGACATCGATTGGTTCCTCGTCGCTTTCTAATGCGGCTGAAACCATATTGGCCGTTAAGGACTGAAACCAAGCACCGGTGCTTATATCCGAATCATGGTCGGGTGAAGATGTATCTTCTTTGGCCGAAGAGCTCTCTTCATCTTTTAGTGGTGATGAGGGGGGAGTAGATATATAGCCCAAGCCTCTGCGAGTCTTTTGATAATAATCGGGGCTCTTTCCTTTCGGTCTGATCGAGGGTATAAGATTGCGTCGCCCCTTCCCGAAGTTCAATCCCGGCTTCTGGGTAAAATTATAACCCATCTTCTCCATTATCTGCCGGGATTTCTGTTCATACAGATGAAATTGTCGTGATGTTTGTTCATCACTTTCGCTGCTTTGCTTTCGCCGGGGTGATGTAATTACCTTACCGAACATAATCGGCCTTTGGGATCCTCTCCGAGGAGGCACTTCGAAGTAAAGATCTTTTTCCTCAACTATTTTAGACCGAGAAAGGAGGGATGACCTAAGTGGCAAATGATATGCCGCCAGAACTTCAAGTTCGGATAGGCCATCCACTTCAGTGGAAGTACAAGAGGGTTCAGACTCAGTAGCTACAGCATACTCGTAGACTAACTTTATGTCTTCATTAATAACCCACTCACTTTCTATTACATTCACTATATTATTAAGACTCGAACTGAAATCTAAATAAGGGTTGATTTTATAATCACCCCCATCATCTTCTCCAAGAAGCTCGTACTGAGTATCGGCTTCATTGCCACTATCATCGGGCTTTGGAAGTTCGTCAGGATCGTCATTGGAGGCTTCATGGGCTGGTTTATAGAGTGCAGCATCTGTAAAGTAATTCTCCAGTCCCTTGAATGGTTGCTTGTCGGCAATTAGCGTCCGGACCTCTCCTTCCTCATCGCAATATTTCATGCATTGGTGGAGGGTCGACGGGACTATCATGTGAGCATGGATCCACGGCCGCCCCAACAAAATGTTGTAGGAGGTGTTTGCATCGATGACATAACATGTAGCCTCTGTCCTCAAGTCCCCGATTTGACATCGGAGTCGGATTTTTCCAAGGGGCCGGCTATTGTTGGCGTTGAACCCGTATATAGTTGTGTTGGTTGGCGTCAGGCGATGGAGAAAAATCCCTAACAGCTGCATCAACCTTCTGGACACGACACTTAATGCAGAACCCGGATCAATCTGAATTCGGTCCACCTTTGTGGATCCGACATATCCGGTGAAATATAAAGGCCTGTTGTGCTTTATATTCCTCACCTGCATGTCTTCTGGAGAGAAGATAATCTGTGGGACCTGCCTCCTCACTTGATGACAATGGGAGCAAGGGTCTTGTTCTTCATTAGCCGGCTCGACTATCTGAGCTAAGAATGACTCAGAGTCTGTCAAGGCCTCTCGTAACGCTTTACGTGTTGATTTTGATAGTCTCAACAATTCATAAAGTGTTACTCGTGCTGGGATGTTGGCCAGCTGAGTAATTATATCGAACTTGAAGGTAGACTCTTTATCTCCTTCATCTCTGATAGGTCTCCTCTGGTAACGAGGCCCTTTCTGATTTGCGGGTTTCACAAGCTCCGCATAGATATCTTTCAGATCTACTCTAGTGTAGTCCTTAAGATATGTCTTCCCGGATCGGGTACCGGAAGGCCCTGCCCCATCTTGATGAGTGGCCATAGTTTCGGGTTCCTCTTCAGAACTTATGAAGGTTCCCGAAGCTATATATTCTTCTTTTATATCTGCAGAGATAGCGTTAACAGCCCGCTTCTTCTTTTGACTTCCTGTAGTAGTCCATTGCTCATCCTCTATCAAATCGGGATGAACCTACATGACTTCCCCCTTTTGGGTCGTCACAGGAACAAGTCCTTCTTGGGCTTTGTTGTGAGGGTCAAGATTCTTCGTAACCATCTTACCTTTAGAGATTGGGGTCACTCCTGCGGGGAACTCATGAGTTCAACCACTATGGTTGTCATATTGGCAGTGACCTTCTTCTGCTCTTCCTTAAGCGTCAGAACTCCAGCTTCTATTAGTGCTTGGATTCTGTTCTTAAGGGGAAAACAATCCCTAGTAGGATGCCCCACATTCCGGTGATAGAGATAATAGTTAGGATCTTTAGATTTGCCAATGTCTTCTGGCTTCTTATTTTCCGAAAGCTTCAACATTCCTTTCTTTTGGAGCAAGTGAAAGAGGGTAGGCATCTGTTCTGCCTTGAAAGTGTAATTCCTTTCTTGCTGCGGTCTACTTTGCCTTGATCCTTGCTGACCTTGAGGCTTCGCCTCCAGCGGAGGGCTGGTTTTCTGAGGAGCAGCTTCTGACGACATCGCTGCTTTCCCTTCATTCTTATTGCTGTTGTTTTGGGTATATGACTTACTATCCCCAGCACTTCTTGTCCCACGGGACTCTTCAACTTGGCAAATTAACTTGCTCTCCTTGTTTGAGCAGGTCCCTCCACGTCTTGGACTCTACTGCCCCCATTTTGAGGAGTACATTAGTCTTAAGGTTGTGTCGACAAGTTTCGACAAGAGTTTCCTGGATCATTCCGTGTTTGCAATGCACGGACTTCTCTCGGAACCTTTCTATGAAATCTTTGACCGTTTCTTGTTCTCCTTGTCTGGTTGCAAGGAGGGAATGAACCGTAATCTCAGTATCATCCTCAAAGAAACGTGAGAGAAATAATTTCTCTACATCCAACCAGGTATTAATGGTACCTGGGGGCAACTGCATGAACCAGGTAAAGGCAGGCCCTCGCAAAGTACTTGCGAAAATCTTGGTCATAACGGGGTCATTTCCCACCAAATGTCCAGCTTGGGACAAGAAGTAGTAGATGTGCTGACTGGGCGATCCCTTCCCGTCATAGGGCTCCAACTTGAGCGGCTTATACTTTGGAGGATAGGGCACCACATCCCATTCTGGTGGATATGGTCTAGAGACCCCTGACTCCTTCAACTCTTTTTTATGCATCAAAGCTTCGAGTTGATTTTGCAATTTTTCAATCTTTTCTCCATGCGGATCATGGAAAGAAAATATGTCCTCGTCCTCGTGCATCGAGTGGGCTTTGTCCTCCTGTTCTTCTTCATTTGAAGTCTTCTTGCCCTGTTTAGCATTATTCTCGACAACTTTTAAAAGTAGCATCTTAAGGTCTTCAATCGTTTTCTGTTGCTCTCGAATCATTCTTTCTTGAGCTTCAAATCTCTGATTGATATCATCAGATTTATCTGCCATGTGCGATGCTGACTTCTGTAGTCGAGATGACGCAGAGGAACGAGGTGAGGCTATGGCTGAATTATCACTGTCCTCATCATAAAAACCCCCTGCGAGCCTCTTATAATTTCGAGGCGGGACGGCTCCTGATTTTAGTCGAGTAACACGATGAGGTTCTTCATCGCTCGATTCTGAATCATCATCCGTCTCTATAATTTTCTTTCCTTTTCCCACCATGTTGGAGGTTACAGCTCTCCATTGCCTCAGGGAAGTAGTCTTTGGTTTCTTCGCAGGGTTCTTGTTCGGCTCGATTAATCGATCAAACGCAGATACCCTGCTCTTGCTGCAGCCACAGTTGTCCATTACAGCGGACACTGTGGTCATTAGTTGCTGGCAGTGACAGATAGGTTCTGCTTGAAGTTGTTCTACGCTTCTCTTCCTGGAGAGATGCTCCCTGAGATCAGTGCCTTTAGCCGTGGAGTCAGGAGGTCCATTCAACTCTTGAGAAGGTCTGGGAACCCATTGAAACTTCTTTGACTGATCAACCCTGACTCTGGGGTCGGACCGATCCTTGCGGGGCTTAGGAATAGCCTCGCGTTTCATATTGCGGGCCTGAAGAATAGCTCCGTGCTTATCCACACTAGCCTCGCGTCTCTCACTGGCTTGGTGTGTTTTCAGAAGTTTAGCTTCTGAGATAATTGCCTCGCGTGAAGGGAAGTTCTTGCACGCTGGCTTATCTTTGCGTTTAACGCAGATCATAGCTTCGCGCCTAGTACGATTTTTACGACTGACAACTATTTACCAATCGTCCTCGCGTCTCTCGCGAGTGTCATAAGTCTTGCGTTTCTCGCAATCAGTACTGGCCTCGCGTTTTCTCGCTTGGCTCAGTATCAGCCTTACGTGGAGAATCACACGCTGGCTTTAAAGAATTTTTATACCCGCGTAACTCGCGAGTGTTGGGTATTCTGTGACTAGCGCAACCCTTACTAGTTTCGCGTCTCTCGCTAGGCTCAGCAATAGCCTCGCGTAGAAAATCACACGTGGCTTTAAAGAATTTTTATACTCGCGTAACTCGCGAGTGTTGGGTATTCTGCGACTAGCGCAACCCTTACTGGCTTCGCGTCTCTCGCTAGGCTCAGCAATAGCCTCGCGTGAAAAATCACACGCTGGCTTTTCCTTACTTTTAAGGCAAGTTGTATCTTCGCGTTTAACGCGGTAGAGTCTGGTCTCGCGGGTAGCGCGAGCCAGTTTGTGAGGGACCATAGTCTTGCGTCCTCTGGTGTTAGCTCCGCGTTCAAAGCGGGCTTTGAGGGCTCTACGCCTCTCTCTGCGGTTCCTGTTTCAGAGTTGGGTTCTGATCAATCCAGTCCCTAGGTCTTCTTCGGCCGTCGGAAGCTCTTCCTCGGCTAGGACTTCTTGTGTGGACTCTGGCACTATAACCGTAGTCTCCAAGGATCCATGTCTCTCGGTGGATACCTTTCTACCCGTCACTCGGACATTGGAGTACATACGGCGATAGTGCCGTGTCTCATCCAAGTCACCTGATCCGGAGGAGAGGAACTCCTCGTACTTCTGCTGGTCGATTTCTACAACCAGCGTGTCTACTTCAGATTCGATCATGTCGATGTCCGATTGCACCATAATCTCTTCATCAGTGAAAGAGATGGTTCCCACTGTGGTTGCCAGTTTGTTTGCCGCAAAAGTTCCTTTGCTTCCTTCCATCGAATTAACTTAAATTACAATGAAAGTGAACAAGATATATATAGAAGAACAAACGAGAGGATTTTATAGTTCAATCTCTCTCTTTTACAATAATTCGTGGGATCAGTGGCGATGGGATCTATAATAGTTCCTGTTGACGATCGGTACGTCGAACTTCTTCTCTCTTGAAGAAATCGGCTGACTGTAGACGATCTTCTTCTCTGTCTTTCCCGAACTCAGGCTCTCTCACGTACTTGAATTCTCCAAGACAATGATGATCACAAAAAGGCTTCAAGGCTCTCTTGCGTACTTGATTTGCCGAAGGATCAACTCAGCTGAGAAGAAGAAAGGAGATGATCTCGAATCTCTGGATTGCCGAAAAGAAGAAGAAGACCAAAGCCGAAAGAAAAGAAGACCAAGAAGACCCCTAGGGTTTCACCAGGAAGGTATTTATAGCCCCGGGAAGATTTGAGAGAGTTTCTATCTGAATAGAATTTGCTCTCATCAAGGATTCCAATCAAATATTTAATATTGATTTAAATCTCTTAATTTAGAATTCTGATTGGATTTGATTTGGTGTTTGGATAAGCCCAAATCATAATCTCAATCAATTTGAGATTCTGGTTATCTGCTCACGCGGAGCTTTAATCGCATCAAAACGCGGCGCTAAATAACCAGTGCGCGGAGCTAAAGCGGAGCTATAGAACATCTCCGCGTTTACTCAAACGCGAGGCTAAAAATAGCCAGACGCGGAGCTATGGATTGCTCCGCGTTCTGTTGTGGAAAACTCTTTGTATTCAGAAATTTTCACTGCCAACAATAGTCAAAGTAAATTATTTTTCTATCATTTTCATTATCTAGTTTTTCTCTAACCTAGTATTATTCTAGTATATTTATGTTAGGTCTAAATTCTTGCTTTGAGCCAAAATGCTAAATAAACATAATGACATGTTCTCATGGGGCAGAAAGACGAGTACTTAATTAGGCAGGTCACTAGATGGTCTATTAGCTTCCCCCTTTTGATATGTTGCACCTTATAGTATAACTTTCCCGCCTTATTGTCCAGCCCGTTTATCCCCTCAATTAGGATTTTCAGGTAAGGGCTAGCTAGTTGTTTCTTCATATTCTCTTTGTTGATGAAGTTCTTAAGGTGGCCTCATTGAATGAGGTTCTTGATATCCTTTTCGAGCTGGTGGGAATGTTCAATGCCATGTTTGACATCCTAATGAGTAACCAAATAGTCGGAAAGCCCTCTTATCCATAGGCATTTTGATTGGTAGTGACGGTCGAATGAGGAACCCCTCTTTCTGAATCTGGTTCAGAATTTGGATCCAAGGTGTGTTCAAGGGGTGTATTGTCGACTAGGGCATACTCCCAGCAAGGATTTTCTCGGCGCTTTAGACTTCTTAACCACTAGCTCCTTCACCCTCCTAGAGACTCAGCTCTTAAAGGGAAGGTCAGATTTATCTAATATCGAACTGCTCAAGGAGCTCGGGCAGTGATGTGGGCTTCGAAGCTTAGTGTGCCTCTACCTATTGATTAGGATACCGAGAACTATATCGGAGGAACATTCCTCTATGTTGAGCATCTCCTCATTGAAGTTCTTCAAAAAAGTTGCAGAATGACTCTCCAAGTGCTTGCTCTACTCCAAGGAGGGATACAACTCTCTTCTTCATAATTTTGCTTGCGGTTAACTATTGAATAAACTCGCGAGGTAGAAGTGGATGGATCCAGAGGAGAGTCTATTGTACCAACTCCTTGCTTCCTTCTCCAAAGTCATGGAGAAGGCTCTATAAAGGACGTTGTCAGTGGCTTCATGGCAATTTTATGCATTTTAGTACTTGAATTCAATTTAACTGTAATGATAAATTGATTGAGTTTAGATTTCAAAATTCCCCAACAACCCCAACACACTCAACCAACTCTATCCTACCTAACTAGCCAATGACCTATTCTCTCTTTTCCAATTCTCACTTGACATACCAAAAAAAATGAGAAAAAAAGAGAAGAAAAGAAGGGGGAGCATGGCAATTTCATTCATGAAAAAAAAAGAAAAAAAAGAGAAGAGGAGGAGCAAGGAGATTCCGATTGTTGAGAGTCAATTTTTGGAGTGGAAGTTTGGCTAGATTTTGAGAATTTTCTACTAAATAGAGACAAGTGCGTGTTTTACTTTGGATATTAAGCCTTCACTCATGTAGACTCTCCATACTTAACCTTATTTATTTGTTTGTTTAATCTAGCAAATCTATTGATAATTGAAATAGCTACCTGTGGATGTAAGTTGTTGATGCTAAATCAACTAAAACTAAACCACTTTCCCATCTCTAGATTTATACTCAAATAAAATCATTGACAATTATGTTTGGATTGGTAACTCAACTTTCTTTGTTTATACTATACCTCTTTCACGTTGAGCACCATATTTAGACTATAACTCTTTCACGTCGAGCACCACAACAAAAACCATTGGCTTCCTTTGGCTCACAAGAAAAATTCAATCACGTGAGCAATGAAAAGTTGCTCAAGTTAGAACGTTCCAGAACCTTCTCTAAAATGAATATGATAAAATTTATTAGATTACTGTTAGATTAGGAAACTAATTTATGTTTGGATTTAGTTTAGGGTTAAATCCATATCTATTATTGGATTATTTGTATGGTTTTGAGGCACCTGTAAATATCTTGACTTATAATAAAGAGATTAGCTAGCTCTGATTAAAAAGCGCGATATGAAATAGATCTCTATTGTCAATCTCAAGGTTTCTTATAGTGGGAGTTTATCATCGACTACCTCCATTGCCTATTTCTCACTGCCGTCTTTATCCTCTCGATAATTCTCTTAACTCGGTTCATTGCTTGAATGACAGTTTTGATCCACATGCCACTGATCTAGGAGATCTGCAGCCATAAGAAAAGATCATGAAGCTTAAACCCCCAACTCGATATTGTCTTTCTGGATTCATAACTCTAATCCATCTCTAAAATATAGCAGCTCGGGGAAAGAGAAGAATTCAAAAAAGTTATGTCCAGGAATCTGAATCTCAACCATCCTAATCGACTTCCGACTCCAGCTCCGACTCCAGCTCCGACTCTGACTCTGATCCACCCTGCAATCATATCATTGGTTTGATGTCAATTCCTACTCTGACTCCATAATCGCGTCACTAGTTTGATTCCTATGCCAACTCCAATTCTGACTTTCAGTCATGTCAAAAATTCAATGCTAACTCCAACTCCACTCCTACTATTACTTCTATTAAAGAAATTTATCTATTGCCTATTACTGCTTCTATGAAAGAAATTTATCTGTCTAATATTGATTCTAAGGAAGAAGTTTATTTGTTGTCTACTACTACTTCTAAGAAAAAAGTTTATCTGCTACATACTACTGCTTCTAAGAAAGTAGTATGAACATATACTACTGCTGTTACGAAAGAAGCTTATTAGTCTACTACTACTTCTGATAAAGAAGTTTATCTATTATCCACTACTACTTCTAAAAAATAAATTTATCTGTTGCATACTATTGTTTCTAAGAAAGTAGTATGAACATATACTACTATTTTTATAAAATAAGTTTATTAGCCTACTACTGCTTCTAATAAAGAAGTTTATCCATTACCCACTACTGCTTCTATAAAATAAATTTATTTGCTGCATAAGATTGATTCTATGAAAGAAGTTCACATGATCCTACTACTGCTTCTAAGAAAAAAATTTATCTATTACTTACTACTAATTTTAAGAAAGAAATATATCTGCCTACTAGTGCTTCTAAAAAGAAATTTATGTATTGCCTACTACTGCTTCTAAGAAAGAACTTTATCTCCTGCTTTTGCTCGAATACGGGTATGCTCTAATGATTCAAATGATTCATCTAGTCAATTGCTACTACTGCTGCTGCCACTATTCCATTTCAATTTAATCTGTACTTTTGAAGAGAGAGACAGCATTTTCTAATTTGTGTAGTAAGTTTGGTATAATTGATATTTATGCTCTAACTTTAGGGGAGCGTTAGATTAGAAAGCTATCTCGTATTTGTATTAAATTTACAGTTAGTCCCACATCTCGTATTGGATTATTTGTATGGTGTTGAGACACCTCTAATAAAGAGATTAGCTGACTCTAATTACCACTCACAAGTAGTATTAGCCTCATTAGATGGGACAATGAAGCCAATTGGTCCTTCCCTTGTATATAGATCAATTGATCCTCACTAAATTATTTGCATGATTTGCATGTTTACATGATTTCTTTATATGCTTAAAATGTGAAAATAAAACAAATAGGGTTATGGGAGAACTAAAAGGAGAATTTTTTAACACATTTTGGGAGGTTCATCTTTTCAAATTATGCAACTAAAATTTAAGAACCTCTTTATAGAGGTTGTGATGATTACTAGATCACCATCATATCATATTATGGGATTTTGAGGCCAGAGCGTATGCTCGTCCATCATTCGTAAGTACCTTGAGTTATATCCTGGGACAATACCTTGAGGGTCATGGTGTTGGACATATACAGACCCTCTTTAAACATGTGGTTTTTTCCTCTAGAGATTTTCAACTTAATTTATAATGATATAATAGTGATTATTATGACATGCATCTTTTATACATATTACTTCGGTTTACTTTGAGAGTTATTTACACTGTTATCCCTGACATAGACAAGACAAGAGTAATATTTTCATTCATGACATATTTTTACATACAATTTTTTAGTGAGAAAATTTTCCATTCATTCTGTTTCACTATTTACATGCATAACATGAATGCATGATCTTCTTCTTGTTTTGTAACACTTGCTAGATTATTCTAACGTCCTAATTGACATAGCCAAATGATATTGCTTTGTAGGTGACTGAGGAAGGGGACCATCAAACTAGGATGCATAGGTCGAGTGTCATGCCCTGCTTTCGATATATGGTATAGAGTATGTACAAAAGAACCAGTAATATATTTGGTTTCTCCTGTCTCCGATTGAATAATAATAAATTTGCCACAATAATACTCAACAATTATGATACAAAAATTTAACAAAAAATTTACTTTTTATTAACTGGAACAAAGTTTGGATATAGTCAAAAAAATAATCAAAACTAAATAAGAGAAAATAATATAACTCTAATTCTCTATTGAGTTTCAACCTTCTCTTCATCATACGCCTACATCAACTCTGGTGTATTTATTGATAAGTCTAGACATTCACACCCAAATCATCAAATCACAACCAATATAGTATATATAAAAACAATTAAAAGCCTATGTAATATTACACTATTAGTTATGTCCAGTTATGATAATAAAATAAGTTTTAGAAAATATTATATTAATCTATAAAAACAATATTAGCAGTCATAGATTAAATATAATATCATCTAGAATAGTCAATTTTATAACAAGCGTATTTTTATTTATGATGTTATGTAAATAGGAAAGCTAATTGATGGGATGTCATTGTTTCAATTATATCCTGTACAAACCTAGAAAATTATTACATGGATTGTTCGGTGTTGAATTAGACCAGCCATCAAGCAAATAAAAATAATAAGGTACAATCAGCAAATCATCACACACTCATAGTGTGCAAAAAATTCAGTTGTACAACTTCACATATTATAGTTGTACAACTTCATATGTTATAGTAAAAGTGAATTATTTTTCCATCATCCAGTTTTTTGCTAACCCAGTATTATTCTAGTATATTTATGTTAGTTCTAAATTCTTGTTATATGAATCACATGTAATATTTTAATTCGGTTTTATTAGTTTATTTAAAACAAGGTTCATTGGTTCATTCGATTTATACTTTATTGAATAGAACAAAATTAGCTAAATCAAAAATTTACTGATTTAATATAACATAGATAAAAATCGGTCAGGTAAGTGTACGAATGTTGGGAGGTTTTCTGTGCAACGCTCGTTCTTTAATTATATAACTAATATTTAAGACAACTTGCCTAGATACAGACACAAGATAATATTACAGATAATATTTTTCTATGATTATAACTTTTACGTGATTTATCAAATATTGGATATATCAAATATTCTAAAATCTTGCTATACAATGTGATTTAACAAATTTAATGATAGCTTCATAACAAAGGCAATAGGTTTTTTATAACAGGAACAATAATAAATAATTGATGAATTTTTATAAAATAAAAAATCAATTTATACAAAATAAATATAATTAAAACAATAATTACATAAAATAGAATGATTAATAAGTCTAAAAATGAACTTACCTTGATTCATGTCCCGATATTGATTAATTATCATCACAAAGAGCAATCTACACACAAAATCATTCTAAAAATATTAAAAATAACTTAATATTAATTTAGATGATTTTTAGAGATTTTTCTATATTTATAACACAATAAAAAATAGTTTTAAAGTTAATTAGTATTAACATGTTTGAAATTAAGAAGCGACCTTGAATCTGTTTTATTAGGTTTATAAGATAGTGGATATTTAAATTATTAGAATTATTGGATTGTGGGTGAGCCAACATAGAATTCATTAAAATAATTTATAACCAATAAGAAAAGAGAGTTTATTTCTCATCATTAGACAAACGAATGAAAATCCAAAAAAAGTGGAAAGAGCTGGAAGAAGGTGGCTCTTCGGCAAAGTAGTGGCAGCTCTAGCAACGGCTACGATAACTGTGGGGATTCCAATGGCAGCTCCTGTGAGTTGCTCTAGCAAGTTGAGAGAGAGAGAATTTTAGAGGATGGACTCTAGGTTTGAAATGGGTTAAAAATGTGATTTTATATAGGTTTCAAATTTGGAAGTTTTAAGATATGAAAGACTCTAATTTAATTTAGATATTTTAATTTTTAAGAATTAAAAAGGAAAGTTAAATTGAAAGTTTCATCATTAAATTAATGGAGAAAATGAGTTAGGAGGTTGAAGGTTGAAGAAGATAAATAGAAAATTAGATTTAGAAAGAAAACTGATGATCAATATAACAACCTACCAACATAGCCTAGTGGTTTGGGCATGTGACTTGGTTGGGTGCATGGTTTGGGCATGTAACTTGGTGCATAAATGAGAGTTTAAAGAATCGAATCATTTAAAGTCACATTTTAATAAATATTTTTTATTTAAGTTTTACGCCACAAAAAATGGGATTGGACTTTATAAAAGAGCGAATAAATTTTAGAAATTTAAAATTTTGGTTTTAATATCTTTTTAAAATAATTTATATTTTAGTTCAATCTTTTAAAAGCTAAGCTATACAAAATAAAGAGTATTATCATAATAATAAAATATTATTATATTATAAATAAACACATTGTGCGGGTACGGGTTATTTCATTAAGGAAGAAGAAGGATCTCAATAGGTGATTTCTTAAAGTAATCATTAGAAGGAGAAGACTGACTTTTTTTATTGCTTTCTTTGGTGACTTATAATTGATGTCTCACGTTGTTCCGTTATTCAAACTTTATGGTTAGGATTGTAATAAATCTTTTATTTCCTTAGATCTTATACCTAAACATAGAATTTTGTATCTCTAAACAAGGGTGGACCCGGCTATCTGAACCAAGAGGAGCGGAGTTATTCAAGAGATGAGCTATTTGGACAGCTCGTTGGAGGTACAGGGGGCAAAGCGCTTCTGTCGAGGGTGCAGGGCTCCTGATCCAAAAAATATCATGTTTTATTGAATAACTCACATATAAATGTATGGCATTACAGCACTAGTATAAATATTTCTATTTTATAACTCATATTATAATTATCTAGTTTCTATGCAAATTTAAGATATTATAATACAAATATCATCTTCAATAAATTTTGTCTTTGATTTTTTGAGTTTAAAATTAAATAAAAATATTTTATTTAGTTAAAAAACAAAATATCATCTTCACATAATTATTGAGCCATTTATCTTTAATAATTCTAATACTCATAATAAAAAGATAAAAATTTCGGTGAGGGCAAATTATAAAATTGAGTATTTAATATGGGTGTCTTTGAAAAACAACAACAACAACTAAGCCTTTCATCCCAAGTATTTGGGGTAGGCTACATGAACTAAAAAAGAATCACGGCGGATCGATCACTTTGATAGTCCGTCTCCATTCATTTCTATCAAGTAATATCTCCTCATTTAAACCTCTAGAATCCATATCTTTTCGTATCACCTCCATCCATATTTTCTTCGGTCTTCTCTTCAATTTTTAACTTGTCCTACATTGATAAACTCTCCTCGTCGAACTGGTGTATTTGTGGCCTACGTTGCACATGACCAAACCATCATAATCGATTTTCTCAGATCTTCTCATCGATGGAGTTATACCTACCTTAACACGAATATTTTCATTTCTCACTTTATCTCTCCTAGTGTTCCCGCATATCCAATGGAGCATGCGCATCTCTACTACACTTATCTTCTGTAAATAATATTTCTTTATAGCCCAACATTCCGTGCTATATAACAAAACTGGCCTAATAGCAGTCCTATAAAATTTTCCTTTCAGTCTTAACAGAATGTTACGATCGCATAAAACTCTCGTTACCCTCCTCCATTTCAACTAGCCAGCTTGTATCCTATGATTAATATCATTATCGATATCTCTATCATTCTGAATAATAGAACCCAAATACCTAAACTGACTGCTCATTTGTATCTCTTACCCATCCAGTTTTACAGCATTATAGTTTATGGTCCGTCGTTTACTAAATTTATACTCCATATACTCTGTTTTAGACCTACTCAATTTAAAACCTCTAGATTCTAATGTATGTCTCCATAACTCTAGCTTTGCATTTACCCCTGCTCTTATCTCATCAACTAAGACAATATCATCAGCAAATAGTATACACCAAGGTATCTCATCCTGAATAGCTCTAGTAAACTCATCTATCACTAGAACAAATAAGAACGGGATTAATGCAGATTCTTGATGCAATCCAATTGTGATAGAAAAATCACTTGTTAAACAACCACATGTCCTGACATTGGCCAATACTCCATCATACATGTCCTTAATTATGTCGATATACTTGATGGGAACTCTTTTCTTCATCAATATCTACCAAAGTATCTCTCGTATTACCTTATCATGGGTTTTTTCTAAGTCAATAAATACCATAAGCAAATCTCTATTTCTCTCTCGGAATCGCTTTATAAGTTGATGAAGTAAATGAATAGCTTTTGTCATCGATCGTCCCGGCATAAATCCAAACTGGTTCTCTGATATTTTAACAGTTTGTCGCAATCAATATTCAATTACCCTTTCCCAAAGCTTCATAGTATGACACATGAGTTTTATTCCTCGATAGTTAGAACAACTCTGAATATCACCCTTATTTTATACAGAAATACTAGCGTACTCTTCCTCCATTCATTTGGCATTTTCTTAATTTGTCAAATCTTGTTAAAAAGATCTGTTAGTCATCTCACACCAATCCCTCCGAAGCATCCATACCTCTATAGGAATCTCATCTGGACCAATAGTTTTTCTTAATTTCATCCTCTTCAAAACCTCTTTTACTTCAGACTCTTTAATTCTGCGCATAAAACTATGATTCATATCTTCACATTGAATAGTAAGATCTCCCAAATCTTGAGTAAAACTACCATTATATAATCTATCAAAATAATCTTTCCATCTTTCTTTAATCTCTTTGTCTCGAACTAGAACCGTCTGATCCTCATCCTTAATACACTTTACAGTATATAAGTCTCTAGACTTTCCCTCTCTTATTCGAGCAATTATATATATATATATATATATATATATATATATATATATATATATCCTTTTCTACCTCTTTATTTTCCAACTTCTCGTACACTTGTTTATATAATTTAGTTTTTACATTCCGAACAGCTTTCTTAGCCTCCTTCTTCGCTAGTTTATACTTCTCAAAACTTATTCCATTATTATTATTATTATTCTCCAAATCTCTATAAAAGTCTCGCTTGATCTTAATAGTATTTTTTACCACTTCATTCCACCATGATGTATCCTTACATGGTGGAGCACCGGCTCTCGACTCACCAAATATATCTTTAGCTATCCTATGCAGCTAGCCATTTTGTTCCATGTTACATTAGGATCATTATGGTTCCTCGATTTGCTTTTTGTACTATTCTATCTACAAAAACTTTTTGATTACCTTCTAATCACCACCACTTAATCTTAACATCTAACTTATACTTAAATTTTTTAAGTCTCTTCCTAATCTGAATATCTAAAACTAATAGTCTATATTGAGTAACTACACTTTCACTTGGCACTACCTTACAATCTATACAACAGTTTTATATACCCTCCTAGTTAAAAAAAATCTATTTGGCTTGCATTCGATCTACTTTTAAAAGTAATCAAGAAACTCTCTTTTTAAACCAAGTATTCACTAAAATTAAATCATAAGACAAAGCAAAATTTAGAATTGAATTACCTGCTTCATTTATTTCTCCAAAACCAAATCCTCCATGTACACTATCAAACCATTACGACTAGTTCCTACATACCCATTGAGATCACCACCAACAAATAGTTTTTCTCTAACAGGTATTTCTTATACTATCTCATCCAGATCCTCCCAAAATTGATATTTACTGAATTCATCAAGTCCTACTTGTGATTCATAGGCACTAATGGCATTAAAAATCTCTCTATCTAAAATAATTTTAACTAATAAAATTCTATCATCCTTCCTCCTAACCTCCACTACATTTCAAGTAATTGCTTATCTATGATCATACCTACCGCATTACGATTTCTATCTCTACCCGTATACCAAAGTTTATAACCCTAAGACTATGACTTTAGCTTTCTCACTTACCCACTCAGTCTCCTGCACGCACAAAATGTTAATTCTCTTTCTAATTATAATATCAACTAACTCTATTAATCTACCTGTAAGAGAGCCTATATTTTACGATGCCAACCGAAATCTATATTTATGAGCTAACTTGTTTAGCCCCATCCGCTCATTAAGATGTGGGAACCCTTATACATTTGACACCACATCCGGGCACCAACGTGGCGCGTCGCTTCTGGGCGACGACCTAGCAACCCTCACACATTTTTTACTACACTCGGGCTCCGATGTAGCATGTCGCTCAATAGGGAATGCCCCAGTGAAATTCATATTTTGGCTCATATCATAATATGTGATAATATTTTACGTTGGCTGTCACCGGCCTATCACAACCTTCCTCCTTTATCATGGCTTGGGACAGACAATGAAAGGATAAATCTTTAAGCACATCACTGGCAGAGTTAATATGGGTGTCTTTGAAAAAGTTTCAAAAAAATTAAAATTTCTACTGTGTTAAAAAAAATTGTTGGGAGGGGATGTCGCCCTTAGATACACGTGGATCTGCCCATATCCCTGAATAAATCCTTGAACTTATTTGATGCCAATAAATCTTTGATTATATATATATATATATATATATATATATATATATATATATATATATATATATATGGATTACTGTAGGTGAGCCGCCAGCTCAGGAAAAGTTACGTCAACTAGCGGCAAAACTATAATGATCCAATGCTTTTTCTTCAAACTTTTTTTATATTTAATATCTCTACCTCCTTAACTTCTTTCGGATTAAATTTCATAAATTTTGGAGTTCATTTATCCTCTCATCAAGTGCATACAAAATGTTTTATTCATTGAAAACCGTTAATTTTGTATTAACTTGATGAAGGACCAAATCAAAACTAAAACCCGAGAAATTGGGTATGAGTAAACCCAAGGGGGTTGAGATCATAACCCAAAAGAAATTTTTTTAAAAATTTTCTTTCGGTTTATGATCTCGACCCTTTAGGGTTCACTCATACCTAATATTTTGGCTTTTAGTTTTGATTTGGTCCGCCATCAAATTGAGAAAAAATTTAACAATTTCAATAAATAAATATTTTGTATCCACTTGTTGAAAGCGTAAATAAACTCCAAAATTTATGAAATTTAATTTTATTAAAGTTAAGGAGGTGGAGATCCTAATTATAGAAAAAAAAAATTGAAGAAAAATCGTTGGATTACTATATATATATGATCATAAGGAGTAGATTTGTATTAAGTTTATTGTGCTTTTAGGCTTAACGTACTTGTTGATGATATATCTCCAAACACTACACAGTATTTTGGAAAGCAAGGAGTTACACTTCCTGTTGTCGATGATCCTAATGTTCCTCATGTAGCGTTTTCCTTTGTTGTACCACCCAGTAGATAGTGCAACCATCAGTTCTTCATCAATTTAAGATCTTTACTCTCATTTGAGGCCCCTTACAAACCAAAGCAATCGACAATCAGGGGTATTTGGATCCTCACAGGTCTGTCGACGAGTGGCTTACTCGTTTGTCTGTTGGCACCAATGCTGTCAATGATGGGGCCCACTCTTGCCATTCTTATGAAATCCGGCTGCGTTGGTGCTGTCAACAATATGCTCCCTCTTGGCATTTGTGTGAAATTCGACTGGCATAGCTCCAAATGTGGTCATGATCGTAGTCTTTCTTACTGCTACTGGTGGCGAGCAGTGGTATTGAGCATAACTTTTTCCAGATCATTGCAGTCAGTGTGCTGCAGGACTGGCTTCAGCTGTCTCTATGAAGAATGAATTCATCAGCTTCACAAGAAACAAGGTTGGTCGCAAGGTACTGGTAAACAAGTAATGCAAATGTTGCTGTTGGTTTAAGAAAGTGATTCAATTTTTCTTAACTAAGTAGACCAACTTTTGCAGTGTGCGCTATTTGTGAAGATCTTTTGTACTTGATTTTTTGTTATTTTTAAATCCGGAGGTGTAAGCTTAAAATTTATTTATTTATCCACTATAGAAGAACAATTTAGGTTTATTTCTGACCTCCAACTATGCTCTTCTGAATGAAAAGCAATTATTTGGTGCCTATATTGCATTAAAAAAAAAGAATAAAGTATGTGGTATTGCCGGAGCAAACTTGATGCACAACAGAGCTTGAAAAATAATCTGCTGTTGCTGCTAAGATCTTCTAAAATATAATTTAAACCCAAAAAAAAAAAAAAGAAAGATCAAATATGTTGGCAACAGAGTAGGAAATTTTTTTGGTGACTTTCAAATAGTATAGGCTTGTTAGTGAGCCATGGCTCAACGATAACACATTGCCGGCGAGTTAGGTTACGCAGGTCTCATGTTCAAAACAAGGTATGGCCGTTACTCACAAATAGTCTGGGCTGGCTTTAATTAGAAACAAAAAATCAGACTGTTCCCATGTTTGATTCAATCTCCAAACTCCGTTCTCAGGATTCACAATTGCGTCCAAATATGAACATGCGACTAGTTGGCACTTTGGAGCTTTAGAAGCAAAGTTTTGCAATCATTTTGATAGAGTGAGGATTCTGGGTTTCTACATCACACTCAGGAAGGGATGTAAATGAAAACAAAACAGTTTCGTCCAAGCCCCCATTCCATTAGAATCCCCACAATAGATGAATATTTGATGCTCATATTATTTTACAGTAAGGATATGCAAATGTAGTGCATCTTTGAAGGTGCGTTGATGATGATGAAGCTTCCTTGAAATCCACGAAAGCTTAGCCTTTTTTCTTCACGTTCTTCTTTGAAATTCTCCAAAAGTCTCTTTTCTTTCCTCAATTCCCTTTTATAGTCTTGCTCTAATTTCTCAAGGGATCTAAATCATAGAGGAAAATGGAGAGATATCTCATCCATTGATCCTAAACTATGACATATTAGTCTTACCATGTTTAGGATTCATGGAAACCATTTTCACGTGAACTCCCTTGAAAAATGCATTGATAAGACCCCAGAATGCACGTGTTGTGCAATGCTATTGACAACCTCAACGTCTCACGCTGCCCTCGACGCGGTTGCTTTTGCAGCAACTATTGTTGTCGACAGCCTAGTTTTAGACTAGTACTTCAGTAAATTGGTTGTAAATTGGCTGTGCACGTGGCTGTGCAACTTGCATGTGGCTGTGCAATGCTATCGATAGCATCAACGTCCCACGCTGGCTATGCAACGCTATCGACAACCTCATAATGCACGTGGCTATGCAATGCTATCGACAGCCTCAATGTGGCTGTGCAACGCTATCGGCAGTCTCAATGTCCCACATTGTTCCTGACGCTGGTGCTATTATAGCAACCGCTGCTATTGACAGTCCAGTTTTAGCCTAGTACTTTTGTAAATTGGCTGTAAGTTTTGATTTAAAAGTTGGATTTTGGTTATTCAAGCACCATTGGAAAGAGGACTCAAGTCTCTACAAGTTTATCCTATATAGTTTTTTCCAATTTTGTATGCATCATCTTCAAAACGGGGCTTGAAGTTGATGTTGCTACACAAACTTCATCCACTCATCCTGCTACATCTTTCTAACTTTGAGCAATCATAATTTTCACCTTCAAACTCAGATTTTGCGGAGCTTGATACCATTTTCAATGTCATTTCAAGCTGTATTCCAATAGATTTATTCATATGATTCATGCTAGCTCTATCAAATATAATCTTGAAGTTGAATCGTTTTAACCTATCAATATCGGCTTGTCAACTATATCGGTTGTATCAATCACGTCTCACTTGATTCATTTGCATACATCTAACCTATACAATATATCATACTACGAATAGAGTTTGTGATTCATCAAATAGAGAGTCATGTATGGATATACATCCAACAAAATATCTTATATAAACCACTGATATAACATTTTTTTTCAAATTTAGAGTTGAATCTTTATATGGACACAAGAAAGTCACATCTTAATGCATGTAACAAGTAAGATAGAAGTGCAAGAAAAGTGTCAACTGTGTCCTAAAGGATCCAGATATAATCTCTAAAATGGAGAGTAGATAGAAAATCAGAAGAAAATCAAGAAGTGCAGATACATAACCAAGGGGTGTAAAGAAGTGTTGAATTCAGACATGTCTAATCTGGATACATCTTCATGATATCGAAGACACTATGAGAGAGGTGTAAATATGCTGCTAGATTGCTATTGTATTTGGCTGAAGCAAGTTGTCGTTGTAGTAGTCCGATATAGAGCCTATTTAAGCCTTAGTTGTGCTTTATTCGATGGGGTCTCTATCTGAACACAGAAATAATCTTCGTTCAGAGTCTTGCGGTGCTCTTCATTAATATATTCTAATTCTATAGGAATCATTTGTTCACAGCACAAGTACATATCATATTGCAAGTGTGCGTGCACTGGTGGCATGGTACCCATGCACGTGCAGCTTGAATGAACGTGCTTGTGTGTAATCTAGTCCCAAAACCTGAACATTTCCACAAATTTTGGATGATTAGAACTAGAGGTTAATTACAAATTTCTGCTGCTAAGAATTTTGGCAAGTAATGCCAACAGTCGAGATTTCCACAGCTAAAAATGAACAAATCTTAACCAATTTATACATGGAAATTGGTATTGGTAGATGATTTATGATATCAGAAATGACAATATTGGGCATGTCATGTTGGCAATATTGAAAGTATCGACAATATCAGATCGATATTGTATGACATACCATTTATCCTACGCCTCAAATCCAATACGATATTTGTCATATATTTTGGTATTAGACAATATTTAAAACCTTACACGTAACATAACAAATGGTCGGACAATATTTTAAAAAAATATTTGGCAAGTCAATTAATTGCCTACCACAAAATATGCATGGAGCTGCACAAAAATGCTCTATCCTAGATTCTACAACCATAGATTAAACTTAAATGAGCTTAGCAATTAATAATCATCACGATATAAACCTTTTCCCATGAAAATAAACCAGTTAATGGTTGCATGGTGCAACTCCATATTTAGAAGGCTCTACTTAAGACCTGATGAAAATTTTACGAGAAGCTGTAAAACATAAGCAATGTCATAGGAAATGATCTGACTAATACGAACCAATATATTCTCCATTGGCGGTCACAATTTGTCTGTTAAGGATCATCATTGTAATCATCTAATTTAACAAAGAATATTTGGGATGGTTATGGAGACTAAGGCTAAGAGAAGATTCAATAACATTTTAATTATGGCCATTACTAATAATACGATATCAAACCCTACCAAGATAACTATAGACACGAGTGGGGAATGTCATGAATTCAGAGAGAGCAAAGTTCAGATAAAACAAAAATAATCAATCAAGATCGATCTGGATAGCCAAAGCCAAACAGAACCAGACCGCAATGATTTGGGTTTTCAGTTTCGAGCTTGGAAACCTGGACCAAGCAGAACCGACTGATTTAGTTAATATACACACACACATACAGGTACACATATATATAATAAATAATATTAGCAAATGCAACACCGATTGGATAGTTGAAGAGATATACTTGATAATGTTTATAATGATCATGTTAGACAAGTTTTATTCCAAAAATTGAAACCAAATAACCGAACCTAATTAGATCTCTTTGTATTCGGTCCCAATTCTAATCAATTTTGTTCGGTTTTGCCAAAATTGGCAAGAACCAACTTATGTTCACTCCTACCATGAATCGGAGAAAACTAGTTAGAGATGCAATTTAAGGTCATACATGCAAGAATAGGCTCCAAATACAGTCCAAACCCTTGTAGGCTGAGAAAAAGTCTAGAAGAAAAACAAAAGAATAGGTTCCAAATACAAGATAGTTTTCTAATCTCACTCCCTCTCAAGCTGGAGTATAAATATCAATTATACCAAACTTGTTACACAGATTAGAAAATACTGTCTTCCATCTTCAATTGTACAGATTAACTTGAAGTGGAAGAGCAGCAGCAACGACAGCAGTAGCAGCAGTAGACATCAGTATCAGTAGCTATATATGAATCACTTGAATCATCAAAGCACACCTATATTCGAGCATTAGTAGCAATAAACTTTTTCTTAGAAACAGTAGCAGGCAGCAGATAAACTTCTTTCTTAGAAGCAGTAGTAGGCAGCAGATAAATTCACTCTTAGAAGCAGCAGCAGATAAATTCTTTCTTAGAAGCAGTAGTAGGCAAATAAAGGAGTAAAGGGTTATATCAAGTCTGAAGTACACCCTTGCAGTCGAGGAGGAACTAACTAGAATTTTTGTAGTCACAAAGCAGAGAAAGAACAGGAATTGAAGCAAACGTGGAATCAAATTGGTGATATAATTGTAGAGTCAGAGTTAAAATCAAAATCGGAGTCAGCATCAAATTAGTGACAAGATTATGGAGTTGAAGTCAGAATTGGAGTCACGTCGAAATCAGTTGGAGCCAGAGTTGGAGTCGACCATCAATTATTGATGGTCGAAATTGATGACTGAGATTCATTACATAACGTGCTCGATACCATGTTATGAAATAACCGGAACTAACTAATCTTTTTTATTATAAATCAAGAGATACATATATTTATATAGGTGTCTCAACACCATACAACCAATCCAACAGGGGACGTGGGACTAAACTTAAACTAAATCTGAATACAACATAGTTTTAGAATCTATCGGCTATCATGTACAACAGTAGGTGCAAGTGACATGGCAATGATGCCAAGTGGCAAAAGGTAAGCACCAAAGCTTGCTACTCCGCAACCTACATCAAGAACATTCCAAATGTTCTGGCTATTGTTGAGCCTATCATTCGAAAACTTGAGCAACTAGATTTTCCATTTAGAAGGGTGTAATAAATTATCCTCTAAATATTTGGAAAAAGACAAATTATAAGTTTTAATGTTTATGTTTTATGAGTTATTCCTGTGCATTGGTGTTCAATGTTTGAGTATTTGGTTCTACCTTTCTCAAATCTTGTACTCTAAAAACTATCCCCAACTACACTCTTCAACTCTCTCTCTCTTTCTCTCTCTGTGTGTGTCTCTCTCTCTCTCGTCATCCTTTCTATGAGAAAGGATCACATAAACAAAAAAGAAAACTAAATTTCTTCTCGAGCTCGCCTCTTCCCTTCAAAATCCTAATCGCCCTTCACCACCACCTCTACCCTTCATCACCTCTGTCCATCCTCTCACCCCTTCTTGCCTCCCCCTTCTTGCCTCCCTTTTCTTCGCATGCAAATGTCAAGTACCTCAACTCTTCAACTCTCTCTCTCTCTCTCTCTAAAATCTCCAAAGTCATTCAAATGCACCAATGTCAAGTACCCTCTTCAATTTCTTTGATCTTTTTGTGCCAAATATTTTGATTCTTTACAAGGTTCTCATTACTCTGAAGAAAGAAAAATTAACACTAGACGAGGGGGCCTTATGTTGATCAATAACTATAAGCAACAGAGTTCTAGCTTATTAAGTAAGAAAAACGATGACGGATTCCAATTAACTAATGAACACAACAGGGAATGGAAGCTTACATCAGCAATGATTTTCTTCACCTCCATAATAGCTTCAATTTTATAAATTAAAAAATAAATTTAAAATATCTAAAATTGAATATAAAACTATTTTGCAATAAATAATCTATCCTAATTTTATATTAAGTATTACAATAATTTTCACATTTATCTTCATAAATTATATTAAGTCTGTAACCATAATTCCCGTCATCATTTAAACATGAAAGGAAGATTCTAATTTTTTATTTCAATTCTAATTATTATTATTGTTGTAATTTGTATTTTGTAATGTTACAATTTATTTTATTTGTAATTGTTGATTTTTGTTCAGTTAAAAATTCAATAGAATCAACAAGTAAGATATTTCAGTAACCGGAGAGCAATTAAAACAAGTGAATAAGAAAATAATCGCAATTAATAAGTTAGCAATTCCACAAGCAATCAAACAAGGCAATAACTAATCAAGTAAAAAAATTACAGCAGATTGCTAATAATCAAAATAATAATTAACAACAATATATAGATTACTAAAAATAATTGTAAATAATGCAACATAGCGTAATTTAATGTAACGTTACGTAATATAGCATAAAATAACATAAAAAACATATTGTTATGGTGCATTGAGTTATTTCTAACTGTTACGTAGCGCTAGGGCTCCGTTATGTTATGTAATACAATATAACGGGTTTCATAATGCGTTATTTTCAACATTGATAGTTCCATAAATTCCAGGGTCTCCCCTGCCTTCTACAATGGGACTTCAACTTATCTAACTTATCATCACTTCTTGATTGATTAAGTCGATAGACATATGTGTCACCATCATAATCCCAAACACGTTGTGTTTCCAAATCAAGAGAATAACAATGCTGAGGATTTTTCCAGTGTCTGATAGCATGACCTTCTTTGTATCCATAAGAACAATGGTCTTAATGTAATATGACAAGAAACGACATAGAACAGAGGACATATTGATATTTTTGACTAATTCATATGAATAACAGTAAAAAAAAGCAGCTGCCACAACCAACAAAGCCGCTGATTACACAGATAGATCCAGATGTTCTCAGAAGTTCCACATACTGGGCATGCAGGTTTCATAGAATGCTCTTGACAAAAATGGCATAACTGCAAGAACAAATTAATTAATACCCAAGTCTAATATTTACCTAAAGTCATGGGCATTCACGGAATTGACAGAACACTACGGCAAATAAGAAATTCTGGTGTTTTTTTAACTACAATGGCTCCTTGTAGTTATAGTTATGTACAACGTTCAGGTAGAAGTATACACGTAGGAGTTGAAAACCATACTTGAGGAAGATGGTAAAAATATATTTTGGTTTGTACAAGTGGTCCTCTTTAGTTTGGATGTAGGCAGAAACTGAGTAGAACCATCAGCTAATGAGAATCGGTTCTCTATTTGGGCTCATTTCAAGTGGATGAGTAATCTTAAAAAGCTTTATTGTTGACAATTAACGAAATAGTTAATGGAGTCCAAATCAGAAATGTCCTGATGTGTATTTATAATGCTTTGTAGGTGAGCAGATAGTAATAAGAATAACCTTAAAGAGCTAATTTAAGTAGGGCTCCTTCATAGGATGTGAAAGAAGAATGTTAACTGGCTGAAGTAAGTCAACTGGTAAAATGAAGCGGAAAAAAGAAATCTATGTTGTGAGGACACATGAAACACAACAAACTCTACACATTACACAGCAAATTAGGAACACCAATGCATGATGCATGGAGTACCCAACATGACATGGTTCCACAAGGTTTTTGTGTTACATAGGATAGAATAAATTGAATCAAGCAAAGATGAGGACACATTGGCACAACCGGAAGCTCTAACAATGTGCACCAAAAGGAGTGGCCGGTAACTGAGATGGATTCTGAGGCATAGATCGACGGTTATGGTTTATAGGAGCATGGATTGAAGAATCAGTGTCCGATTAAGATGATTCAAGAGTCAAATCTTATGTTTTTCAGCATTCCGGATGTAGTGGTGGATGCGGATTGGCCAAAATTTACTGTTTAGAGCAGATTTTGTGTAGACCAGCAGTGATCGATGGTGATTAAGGGATCGATATTGACTGAGATAATCAATTGTCGATGGTTAGTTGATTGTACGATGAAGTACGGCATGGTACTTAATGTTAATGGGTACGATTACTTTGTGACATGATAAAGCACATGATAATGTATAATCATCTGTCTCTTGAATTGGTCATAGTTTTTGGATCAAGGTGGAGTACGGTGTATCGATCACTTTTGTGTGGTGCACAACATGATAAGTGATTGCGAGTACTCAGGAGGTCCAGGTGTTTTGACCGAGGTAGAGCACGATGTAGCAATTATGAGTGCTTGGTGAATTGTGTGGTGTAGTAATCGTGAGTGTTCAAGGGAGTACGGTTTAGTGATCATGAGTGCTCGGAGGAGAGCATGGTTTAGTGATCATGAGTGCTAAAGTATAGAGACGGTAATGATTATACAAGTTGTTCCCGATTGGTGGAGCCTGGTGATCGTGTGGTGGATGTTTGCGAAGTGGATGGCGAGAACAACAGAGTTTCTCCAAGATGCATGGCTCATCGGATACGAGCCAAGGTAGAGATTGTTGGGTTTGTGTCTCGCATCGTTGAGTATCAAGATGTGATCAAGGATCACAAGGAGTCCCAGTTGGATTTGGGTTAGAAGACCAGAGTTCTAATTAGATTGGAACATCAATTAGATGGTGATAGTGTTATTCTAATAGGATTAGGATATGAATATTATATATATATATATATATATATATATATATATATATATATATATATATATATATATATATTGTATGTGATACGAGAGAAGTGAGTAATTGATGAGATAGATGTTTATGTTATTATAAGAGATGCGAGAGGTAGAGAGATATTTGGATCATTTCTTGTAACCTATTTTTCTCATAATGGATATTTCTCTTGTTGTTCTCGTAGACATAGGTCAAACTTGGTCGGCCGAAGCACATTAATTCTTGTGTTCTTCTTGTATTGTATTGTTTCCTTCGTCTCTGCGATCTCGATGGGGGATTCGATCCCCAATAGAAGTACCAGCCAGTGAGTTCACGATAGAATTTCTCAGCACTCTTCTTATCATCAAACTTAACCAACACACTGTAGCGATCCTCTATTGCATCGCTCCTTATGAGTGGAAACACATTAACAACTGGCTTGATAATAAGCTGAAGAGAAACATGCATTCCTCAATCTATGAGTCATACATCATTATGCATCACAAGGAAGCAATTCATCTAATATAACCAAAACCAATAGAGACAAAGGAGTTGTAAAACATAACCAGTTCAAATACTTCCATATCCATTGTTAAAACCATCAAACGCCATAAAGTTACTGTACCAATAACCACAGTAAAATGCAGAACATTCCTTTGATATGGAGCAATAGAAGCAGAACAAAGAAGTGATTCCATTTTCAGAACTAAAAACAGACAGGGAACACCTGACCGCAACTTTTGCATAAGTAGCAACAACTGAATCCTGTCACTTGATTTTAACCCGAAAAAAATTAGGTGCAAATAAGAGTGACCAAATGGAGAGAAAATTAAATTGGCACATCTAATCACTTGATTAACTAACTAGAATTCAGCACTTCATCACGTTATTGTTTGCTGACTAAGTATGATGCAAGTTTGGGGGTCACTTATCTGACACTATACGTGGTCGACTTGTATTAACGGAACTGAAGCACTATGGAGGTTGTTATGTATTAACGGAACCGGAGCACCATGGAGGCTGTTACGGACATTGTTTCTCTATTGGCTTATCAAGAGTCCTTCATGCGTCACTATTTGCATCTATATCCTGGTAAATTTGAGAAGATATAATTCGGTACACTTTTGCTGGTGATTTAGTTCACACATGCTCCTTAATGATGGGGGTGCAGAGAGGTGAGGGCAAATAGAAGCGTGCCTCTCCCACCCTGCAACAAAGTTCAAGAAACTCCATTTTTCTTTTTTCTTTTTTTTTTCCAATTCTAAAATAACAATAATAGTAATAATGAAATTGTGAGTGCTTATGGGGAAGAGAAACGGGTCTGGGAATTATTATGGGAGGGGGGAGGTGGAGGAGTTGGAGGAGGAAGGGATGGGGTGGGGCCCGCTGCGGTGGAGATGGATGATGCCCTTTCTTTCTTCCATTCTTGGATCTGGGTCTATGATCACTGTCGTCCTCCTGCTCGTACTGCTGCTTCTGCTTGCTGCGGCTGTTTCTGATGAATCTTGACGAGCTTCACCTCTTTCTCCGACGATCTCTTCTTGATGGTGTGCGTTGGAGCTGAGGTAACTTTCAAAAATATTTTAACAAAAAAAAATAAAATTAACTTTCTACCTGAAAACTCGAGTCCAACCTCCCACACTCCCCCTCTGACACTCCCATAAAAATTCAAATTAAAAAATAAAAGAAAAATTCACTTGCTTTCTGATTGGCTTCACTTGCCTTCTTTTTTCAAAATTCCCTTAATCATATGCTCACTTTTTCCTCCCATTTATATCTCTTCTTCCACATCGATCTTTGTTATTCAAATTCTTGAGAAATGAGAATTCTTCAAAAGTTACATTTAATAAATAAATAAAAAAAAACCAACACTTTGATTGGCTCTTGGAATCTGATCTCTCCTCCAATGTCTTTATACTAATTTAGTAATCATTTCATCTGGTCTCTCCTTGTTTTCATCCATGGCATCTTCTCTCTATCCAAAAACTTAAACTTTTTAGCCTTTATTCTGATCTCTCTCCGTTTTTGTTAACCTTTACAACTAACACACACCTATTGTCCATCTCCATTGCTTTCACCTCTAGCTTCAACTTCCAGAGAAGTATTGCTCTTCTTGCTCTTCTAGGCTTTTCTTGTTGCAGCAGTTCGGTAAAGGTTTCAGCTTGCCGACTCTAGGAGAAAATTTTCGATTACATCTTCGTTGGTTTCGGTTTTTTTTTTTTTCCATGGAAGATTTCACAATGGAAGATTTCACAATGGAGTGTTCTGGTGTTGGGTGTTGTTTACGCGGAGCATGATGATAAAGGATTGGAGCACACAATCTCTAGTCTCCAATGTAAGATTTGTCTTTTATTTTTTTACTTCCGCTTAGTTTCTGATTTGTATGAATTGTCTGCAACTGAAATTTCTTCGCTGACATCGAAACAGAGAAGCTTAGATGGGAAGAGGAGAGAAGCATTGAACGAGATCCTAGACATAAAAGGTGATGACTAATATAAATCTTCATCGTAACCTGGCAATTTACTTGAAGTAGTACTAGTTTTTTTCAGGCAGTATCAGAGTGATCTGTCGAGTTTGGTCGAGGCCTCCTCCTTCGACCGATAGAAGGAATGTGCAATCATCCATTTTGGCCGGAGCTGAGAAGATTATAGTGAAGTCGGCAAGAGGAGCTAAGAAGAGTTCATCGCCGATAGAGTGTTCTCTCAGGGAGAAACACAAGGTGAACTCTTTCTGAATTTCGATATGTTATTCTCGTTAAATATCTTATGTTTATCAAATATATGTAGAGGATGTATTTCAAGAAGCCGAGCCGATACTTAGATTCGTGCTCGACGAACACAATGTCTGCATCTTTGCTTATGGCCAGACTGGAACCGGTAAGACATTCACTATGGTCAGTGTTAGCGTTACTCTCAATTGAACCTAATCATCTCTGTAAAAACTTGAAATGGTTGGATTCTATCGTGATAATTCTGCAGGAGGGGAGAAATGATCAGCCAGGCATCGCGCCTCGATCCATCAAAGAGCTGTTTCATCGAGCTGATCAGGATAGATCAGCATCCTTTACTTTCTCAATGAGTATGCTGGAGAATTACTTGCGGAGTATCAGGGATCTGTTTACAGTGAAGCATTCTTCTTGCTCTAGAGCGTATCAGTCCACTTGCAAAGGGTGAGTGTGATTCCATCAGACGACAATTTACTCCAATATGACTCTGCTTAACTTCTTCGATACTTTGTCCAGTGGGCAGTGGGCTCAATATGCTCTCTGGCAGTAACAGTTCAGTCGAGGGTCTAATAGATGTGTAGTGTCCGATTTCAAGCAAGCATATTGATGGAGGTCGAGGGTCTAATAGATGTGTCAGTGTCCGATTTCAAGCAAGCATATTGATGGTATGTGAATGGGAAGCGAGCTCGCGCTACCTCTTGGACTAATGTCAATGATGTCTCTAGCAGATCACACTGGTGGGTGTTCAATTGTTAAATTTTGATCGGCAGTTTTATTATTTCTTTCATAGTTTCTCATCTTCAGCTTAACTAGAGTTACAATTCGGCGCTCTGGAGGTGACGAAGCAATCGCTAAACTGTGGATGGTGGATCTCGGAGGGAGGGAGCGATTATGAAGACTGGCACAACTGGGAAGACGTTGGACGAGGGAAAGGCAATCAATCTATCATTGTCAGCCCTTGGCAATGTTATCGCATCGCTGAAGAAGAAGAGCAATCACATGCCTTATAGGAAAGTAAATTTGCAAGATTGGTTGAATCATTTTGTTGTACAGTTGCTTAGGTTGTCCTTTTACAATGATTTTGCAGGAATAGCAAGCTTATGCAGATTCTAAGCAACTCTCTAGGTAGTATATTGATACCCTGATGAAAATTTCTTATGTTTCTTCTTGATGAATGTAACGAAGGATCATCCCTTCGATTTGTACAGGTGATGGTTCAAAAGTTTTGATGATTGTCCACCTAAGTCCTAGTGAAGATGTTGTTGGTAAGATGATTTGTTCTCTGGGCTTCGCCAAGAGAGTGAGGGTAGTGGAACACAACAGAGAGCTATCAGAGGTAATCGTCTAACCGATACCTGCAGGTCTATGCAACTTATGGCCAATCTGGATCATGTCTGCATTGATGCAGGAATAGAAGAACCAGAAGGACAACTGCATTGCCGAGCTAGACCAACAGATAAAAGAAACTGAATTCGAGCTACAGGAAGTTAGAAACCAAATAGAGATAGTCGAGCAGCTGATCAAGGAAAAGAACAAGCAGAAAGGTTCACCTAGGAGCCCCCTGATCATCGGCCATGGAGACGTACCAGAAACTCCCCAAACTGAGGAGAAAGGTTCCAGCAAACCATGCAATGCTTCAGTTCCCCATTTCATGGCTTCGACTGTAGCCAGTTGTCAGAGACTGAGCACAAACAAACACGTGAGCCCAAGAAGGAGAACAGTGAGGATCGGTTCGCAGTCTCTAAGTTTCTCCGAACCTGGCATGAAACCAGCTTCTTAGAGATTGGAGAGCAAGCTTGTGGTGTGTGAAACAAGTGGCCACACCTGCAACAATACTATCGATTCCAAGTAATCTTCGATTTCTCGTAGCAAGAAGTTCTTCACATCTCATCCTAGTTTGAGAGCTGCACTACATCAACACAGAAGGAGGACAGTGTGAATGTTGAAGTTGCAGGGGTTTGACGAAGTTTCTTCTTTTAACCTTTGACAGAGTTAGCATGGTCGAGTTAGTTTGATTCCTGTTGGCACTTTTTAGTGGCTTGACTCATAATTTGATCTAAATGTTTGATATTGAGTGTACTATTGTTTTGGTGTGGAGATTGTACTCATTATGTTTGAAATAAAGAGCATTATACAAGTATTTTGCAATTCATGTTGGTTCTCGTTTCTTTTTAAGAATCTCTAATGGGGAAATTTCACAAAAATGCCATGTAATTGACCTTTTTTTTAACTTAATGACTTGAACTTGCAGGTTATATGTATAATGTACTTACATGATCATTATTAGTTAGGGACATATCCAGCTTATATATCATAACTGTTTCGTTAATCGCTTTTTAATGAAATGTAAGGAAATATATCAACCATTATTGGTACATTTAATAAGATTTTAATGATCAACAAATTTCATGATCTGGTTTCAAATTTTTGTCCTGTTCTTTTGGGATATGTTTTACAATGTTTTAGAAAGCTCAGATTGATGTCTACAATGATTGATTTCAAAAGATTTAGGGACAACCACTGTATTTTGTTAACTTGATTAGATCTGTAGGATTTTAGATGAGAATTTTTATGAGCATAAATTTGAGGCAAAACAGAAGTTCCAGTTTATCTAAATAAGGCAATAACTTAGAGTTGAAACAACAAATTTTTTTTAGATATATGGTGGGTTATATCCTATGTTTCATTAATAAAGCATAATCACATCATAAAATATATAGTTACTACGTATACAGGTCCTTCAACCGAGTGGACTACTGCTAGTACAAATTATCAATGGAGGTCTATCTACATCCCTCATAAGTATCAAGTAGGAGCTGCTTACTATAGCTGAGGCCTCTGCATCTCCTCCAGAAGATCAGATGATAGTCCCCTATGATCCTCTAACCTGTCCTCTGCCCTCCTCGTCCTCATGAATATGCTGAAGGTCCAGATGTCTATAGGGGTCACAACGCGTCTGTACAGGTCAATTTTCTATATTTCTATCCCCCAATCATTATGTAGGGTTGAAATATATGAATTTCAAATTGTTCATTATTCCATTCTACATAATGTCAAAATTTAAACATGCATACATGCAAATCAATTCAATCCTTATGGTATATAGTACATGATTGTTTCTTGTCACCATTAAACAAATTACCACAAAAAAAAAAAATAGCAATGCTTGCTCATAACCATGTAATCAAATTGCATTCATAAAATTTTCATAAATTTGGTGTTGGAGAAGGGAATGGTACAACACTTGCTCATCCAATTTTGCAAACCAACAGCTAATTCACTGACATGTTACGAGATACTCAAGTAGGCGATGCAATGAGTTGAGAGATATCTACAACCAACCAAATGTAGTTATGAATCTCCACGCTTCCTGCTCTCGGTTTCGGACAGATATAGCAAGTTCTTCATCCAAGCAACAAAGCGAAATGCCTCACTTCGCATATAATACATGTTACGTGCATCTCCTTTCTCTGAGCAAAAGCTTTGAATTTTGATGAGATACCCCTTCAGTACATCTTCAGGGTTCAACTCTTCTAAATTCATACTAGATCTCATAGTGATTAAACAAGCTGTCATGCGTTCGGTTCCCTACAAACTCCAATCCGACTTTTGCAAGCCTATTAGGACATTGGTCCCTTAATCTTGTACACAACTTCATATTATGTGATGCAAAGATCCTTCCCTGCGGATTCAACCTCTCCACCAATTGTTCCAACCCTACCAAACTAAGTCACCAGGCATATGAAGGAAAATCGCACTTGCATATATCAAATCATACTTGATTCCATCCCCAAACCTCGTCCATATCATCCCCTTTCAGAATTACAAGTCTTTTATGAAGAAGACCTTTAAAGGGGAGTTCATATCGAAGGGCGACCATCAAAGAAATATCATCACGTTCAAGACAATGAAAGCGAGAAGGGTCAAGATATGGAATGAAGTGGAGATCGACAAGGAGCGTCATACATCCAATTTCAAGAACTTGATCTGAAGGGGATAGATTGATAGAGGATGCAATTCAAACATATCACAGCCGCCAGCCCAAAGCTCACCATAGTTGCTATGATGCTCTTCAACCAGTAGGTCTCCGAAGCAAGGAAGTACAGTATGGGCCTCTGCATCGTCTCATAACGTGAGATTCCTTTGTATCTGAAGTAAAACAACCAAAGGTTCAGCCAATAGGTGGAAGGATATACTTTCTTTTATTTTTCTTAGCCAAGAGACTCATAATTTTCTCAATTTTTTTAAAGATTTCTGAAACAACGTCTCCAGATTTAGCTTAGTTAAATTTTTTGTATCCAAAATTACTTAACAAACTACATAAACAAATAATTATATGTGTCTACATATTTTGGATTTTCTGAAGAAGAAAAAAACTTCTGAGCATAGCTTAAAATAAGTTTATGTGAGCAATATCTCTTTATGCCATCAATAGACGAACTAAAATTCCAGTTCCAACATCATCAGGAATAGTATTAGTAAACAACCCCTCTGCTTAATTAAGAAGTTAAAAGAAGGATTACATGTCAATTACCATTTTACTGATAAATCTACTATATGATTCCATCTCCATAAAAAAATATCACTCTGTTTCAAGTATGGTTTGAATCCATTATTTGCTAACAGAACATTGTCTAAGCTAATATTCAGATAGGAGCAGGGAGCGAATTATCCGTTCAACCCTCATGTCAATCTGACAAGTCAAGTCTTCATTGGACATGGTAGGCTACCATAAGTATCGTAATAACCATACGTAATGAAATTAGCATGGCATGACTAGGCATGTCAATTTTGATCGGGTCAAAGGCCGGGTAAGTATAGTGGTTCTCGCCATCCTACTAACATTATGGTGGAGGTCAACTATCCAATTCTAGGTACTCCAATCATACTATCAATTCTGTTTTTATCATGTTTAATTCTCCTTATTGGTGAACAGAGGACTGTGTTGAGTATCGAAGGGTTTTTCGTCGGAATCACACCCTTAACCTACCGATTATTATCAGAAAATCTCATACAAGGAATTCCAAACTGTTCCTTTCAAATGGCCAATCAAACTCGGTCAAATCCAAGCTAGAGTGATCAAGGTGCCCATTGTACCTTGATGCTTCTGTTTCATATGTATATGTCGCATATGCTCTAAGTAAATAGAATGAGGTCAGAGTGACAAAATGATGAGGTTCCACACAATATTTGATATACCCCTTCAAATGTTCACATAGAAAAATATTCACTAATCATCATACTACGGAATTAATCCCTGAAACCACAAAGGGTTTTACAACTTTGCCATCGAATTGCCTTCAGTATGATCGGGATACTTTCAAGAAAAAAGGAAGATTAGAGGGGCAAGTATCCAAAAAAGGTCTTCACATTATTTGGCCACTTAAAATAAAAGATGGGACAATCCATTTTTAGTCTCGTGCAATAACAAATTTGTAAGGGTTTAATTTATGAATATGACGATCTCCGGGTAACATTTAAATATTACATATTTGCAAGGCATGCATAACTAAAAGAAATTATCTCCATATATATGTAACAACCTAATTTTAACATAACTTATATTCTTAATATCAGATTAATCCCAAAGTGAATGTATTGTGTTTGTTTCATTTTCCTATATTTTTTATAATTTTCTTGAAATTTTTAAGATAGGCACTTAAAATAATATTATTTTAATCACCGGTGGGTCCTATACATATTTTGACTAGTCTTTCTTCATTTGACTTGTAAAATGAAGTTTGACTTTATTTGGATTAGTTTAATTTGAGTTTATGACCATAAACAACTCTAATAACCTATTATTACTAGTCATTTGTCATATATCTTTTTTATCTTTGTTCGCCCATACCTCCCATACTCCAACTCCCCAAATTATAGATTTCAAACCTACTCACATATTTATATGATTAATATAATATAAAATATCAATGAAAAGTAAATCTAACCTACCTACTCCATACCTTACTTTCACCATGCATATTCTTTGGCCAAATATGACAAGCCATCCTTTTACCCCCATATCTCCTTTGTCTCATACTTGTCTTTTGGCCAAGTATGAGAAACCATCCTCTTACTCCCATATCTCCTTTATCTTATTATATATTTTTTTCCATTTTCATTTCTTCTCCTCATTATATCTCTCCTTCATTTTTCATTCTTCTCAACCCCTTTTTACTCCAACTCTCAAGAAGAAAAAGAAAAGAGAAGAAGAAGAAGAAAAGGAGAAATTTTTTAGTTTCAAAATAGATTTACCTTCCTTAACCTATCAAGACAAGTAAAATCACATCCACTCTTATAATTTTATTTTGTAACTAAAATATTTTTATAACCAATTTAGAATCTTGATTTATTTAAATTTAGAAAGGTGATATTTTTATATAAATTTTTCTATAATTATTCTAAATACAAAAATATGATTCTTACACTCTATTATATGTTTATGTATTAAATTTATGATTTTATTTATGGCCTCCGTATTTAAACTATAAGTTACAAACATATACTATTGTTTTATTTTAAAATTACAAAGAAGCTAATATTCATCATATTTGGATATACATTTGAAATTTTCCATATAAGCTCTTCATGTATAATGCAATGATTTTAAATCACCTTCCACTTGCCATTAGAACATAGATGTGTGTGTGTGTATATATACTCATAATCATGTTTTAAAGAGAATATTTCAAATAAGTTTCTATATTAAATTGTTAAAATATTTCTTTTATACGAGATATTATGTTAGGTCATAATTCTTTTTATGCTAATCCATATTTACTTGAAAAATATATACATTAGTAAGATTTAATAAATTTGCTACTTTCCATACTATGAAATCATGCTAGAATTTAGAAAATCAATATGTTGTTAAAGTAATCGTTATAATAGTATTAAGTCTATTTAATTCTCATCTTTACAATTTAGTACTCATTTACCTAATATGTATTTATATGTATAATTGTATATGCATGATTGACATACATGATCATCCTAGGTATTTTTACATCCTAATATTCACTTACATACGTGTTTATATATATATTTGTATTTATGTGTGATTTTCATACATGATCATTTCCATAACATTCATTCAAACATTCTATACTCCATCATGCTTGCCTTGACATATATATACTAGTTGCTTATATAAGGTACATGAAAATATACCGGATTTCCTTTATCAGTATATATACATGTCTTAATAATACCATGAATCATGACTTGTCTGTTAATTTGATTTTGATATGGATCACATCTTTCTTATTACTAAACATGTGTATGTAGAAATCTTGACATGATTGGTTCATCATATTTCGAATTGATTTTCATGTAATATAACTTAAAATCTTGGGTTATGAGAGAACTAAAGAGTGGACAAATACTATATCGTGAAAAGTTTAGGATAAATTGCGCAACCGAAACAGGGGCTCATCCGCGGGGGCGCTCTGATGGTACTGAGCCATTATCTCTTATTTAGTCCATGTTGATGGGACGACCGATTACTCAGTATCGGTATCTGCTTGAGTGCTTAGCCGCACGGCTGGTTCAGCGCCAGCATCTTAACTGGGTCTCGGGTATGCACGGGTACTTTCACGATACGAGTCTACTTCTTCACTATTTAGTTCAAAATATAAACTAAATAAGATATTAACTTAGACTTGATATGCATGTATATCCCTGCTTGATATTGTTACTTGATTGTTTAATATTTTTCACATATGCACATAGTTTCATATCCACATTCATATCTTACATATTTATTTATATTACACACTCCATACTTCTTATTATTTTACTTGTCGGGTTTGACCCTGAGTTCCCCACACGCTCAGATACTGAAGATGTGAGCGAGAATCCGCCATTGCATGACCCGTACTTTCTGGAGCAGGCCAAGCAGCAGTAGATTTCTAGACCTCGATTTTTGTATTTTTGGTTTGATATGTATCACCTCTTTGGGACTTTATTTTCAATTTTTGTATCAGTATTGTATTTATTGTTTCTTATCTTAGACATGTATATATTCTTTTTTATATGGCATTAGACTAACTTTCAAGATCCTAGAAGATGACTAGTATTTAATTCCATTTATTTATAATTTTACATACTTATAGACCTCATGCACATCGACTTACACGTGCCCGCCGGTAACGCACTCCGTTTCCATATCTCCGAAAAATGGGGCGTTACAGAGTGGTATCAGAGCTCTAGGTTAATTTATGATGACTTTAAGACTACTGCTATATATAAACATATCCAAATTTTTTTTGATCTGAAATCTTATCTTGGTTCTATTATTAGTTGATTTTCTATCTTGTCTTGTTCTTTTATCCATACCATATTTATCTTTTGATTTTCTATATACCTAGTTTTGTATTTCTGCTAGTCGAGTCCTATTGAGTTGACGTGGTAATTATAGAGTTTTATTCTCAGTCGATAATAATTACAGTCATTCATTAGAACTATTGCAAGCAGATTTATGAGATACTTCATAGTTGATTTTCGACCAAAATCTTATGTTTTCGCTATATGATTCTTACCATTGGCGTGGCAATAATTGATCTACAGGCAATTATTGCAGCTACTCGCAAGAATCTTAATAAGTGAGACTTATCGACCAAAATCATATACTTTCACTATTATGATTCTTACCTATTGGCGTGGCAATAATTGATCTGCAGTCAATTATTGCAGGTACTCGCAAGAACCTTAATAAGTGAGACTTATAATTTTTTTCATCATATATTTTTGATTATTTATCCCACTAGTTTAGATAATATGACAACTTAGTTTTCAGCTATTTTCTGATCGAACTATTTTCTCAGTAACCACATCCTTATTGATTAATTGATATCTTATTAGTCTAATTAATTAAATTAAATTTCGATGACGAAATTTTTCATAAGGAAGGTAGGATATAACAACCTAATTTTAACATAACTTACAATCTTTATATCAAATTAATCCCAAAGAGAATGCGTTGTGTTTGTCTCATTTTTCTATATTTTTTGTGATTTTCTTGAAATTTTTAATATAGTCACTTAAAATAATATTATTTTAATCACAGATGGGTCGTACACATATTTTGACTAGTCTTTCTTATTTTGACTTGTAAAATGAAGTTACTTTTGTAAATCCATATTTTAGTACGACCATTTAGTCAATATTCAAACGCTTAGAGGTGTTACATACCAAATTTTCTTAGATTTAAACATACTAAATCTTTAAACTAACCAAGTTAGGTCATCTATTTTGCTAGTTTGTTGGATGATGGTGAAAAGATATTTAAATTTTTCTATTTTTGATATATACAGCCGCTTCAAATAGCATAAATCAACTTGAAAGGCATGGATTATCCATAAGAATGTCCAAAAGTTAATTTTTAATGAGAAAAATGATATCAAATCCTACTAAAAGGATGCAAGTACATGTATATGTGTGTGTATAAACGCACACACCTTAATAGTACGAAAATAGTTTTTGTAGTTAATCATTTTCTAAATACAAAAAGACAATTAGAAATTATGACAGACTAATTGTCAATACGAATGGTAATAGATACATTTATGGGCCAAGTTATATCTATCTTTACATAAAATTTTACATTAAAAAAAATATAATTTTATACATAGCAGACTATTTTTTATTATTATTTTATTCTTTAAAGGTAATTTTATTTCGATAGACCAAAAATATTTGACCTGACAATCTACGAATCTTTTCAAAACAAAGTAGCACTGAATTCATCGCCTCGACATTTTCAAATCGTCCCCTCTAACAGCCCCCCAACCCCAGCCACACTGCTCAACAACTGTTTATTGCACACATGGTCCTCTACTGAAATTTTAAACCTCGTATGCAAATAATAGTTATAAATTACTTTTCTATAAATAGGGTCTACCAGTGTGAGGCTGCAAATACAGGATGAAGGGTGTATTTTTTTTGCAAAATTGAATGGCACTTGTTAACCGGAAATTCTAAATGCGCACACCACTTGACCTAGTGCGCACATCTATCCCCTGCGGTGCCATCACTTTACTTTAAGATGTGTTGCTCACTAAAGAAGTGGTCTGCTCATTTGGAATGTCTCCTCGTTAACGCGTCAGTCTCCGCACGACTCCATCCAACGCACAAGTTAACTTCTGATTTGGCACCTCCTCATATTGCTATTTATTAAATTTTAAAACTATTTAATAAATTAGAGAAAATAGAGAAACTTTCCTCTCTTTTCTCTCTCCTCTCTATAAATATCCCCTTCACCCATCTCACCTCACCAGTAATGCTGACTAACGGGCCGGGCGGCCCGTTGGGCACGCCCGGCCCGCCACCTCGGCCCGGGCCTAGGCCGGGCGTGCCGGCGGCACGCCAGATTTTTTTTTTTTTTTTTTTTTTAAATATGACCGTTGGGGTGTTTTGGGGGGGTGTTTTGCATTTTTTTTTGCAAATAACCCCCCAATGGCTATTTTATAGCCGTTGGGGGGTTTCTTGCAAAAAAATTTTACAGATTTCTCCCCCAACGGTCAAAATAGCCGTTGGGGGGGTTTGTAAATTTTTTTTACAAATTAAACCTTTTCTTCATCTATAAATACCTCAATATCTCTTCTATTACCATTCATCATTCTTATACACTAAATTCATTCTAAAAAATCTCCTAAAATCTTTATTTCTCAAGAAGTCTCAAGCAAAAGAAGTAGCAAGTTTCAATCAAGTGATCAAGAAGTCTCAAGCAAGCAAGTCTCCCAAACAAGATCCAAGCAAGTTTTCTCATTGAAGCAAGGTTTTTTTCGCTATTTCGGTTTCCAGCTTCATCTCTCTAACCAGGTATTTATAATTTAAAGTTTTTTTGAGAATTTGAATTAGTTATTTTTGGGATTTTATTAAAATGGATCCACACTCGTCTGGCGCTTCTTGCTCTCAAGCCACGGGTTCTTTTACTCCTTTTTTAACTGATGAAGAATATCAAAATCTATGTCAACCCTTAGAACAACCTCCTCAAGTACCATTTTTTGTATCTCAGGAAGAAACAACTAATACAACCATACCCGAAACACAAACTACCGCATCTACTAGGGCTGTTAGATCAGACATATGGAAACATTTTGAAAAAATAACAGAAAACAATGTTAGGAAAGCTAAGTGTAAACACTGTCATAAAATTTATTCGTTTCCTGTAGGTAGCGAAACGGGTCATCTTAAAAGACACGTAGAAAAAAATCACCCACCAAATGTACCACATCAAACACAAATAAGCACATTAGGTGGATCATTAGGTATACGTAAATATGATCCAATTAAAACAAGAGAAAATTTAGCAAGATTTATAATACATGACGAACAATCATTTACTTTTTCGAAAAATCGCAAATTTGAAAGATTTTGTAAATCATCATTTACTGACGAATTTAAAAAAATCCCACGTTCAACATCTACATCTGATATGTTCAAACTATATAAAGAGCAGAGGGACACTTTAATAGCTATTTTTTCTTCTTTAATTTTTAGAGTTGCAATAACTGCAGATAGTTGGAAAGCTAGAAATATGACTCATTATTTATGCATGACGGCACACTATATAGATCAAGAATGGTGCATATAGAAAAGAATAATAGGGTTTAGGGTATTCGAATTTCCTCACAATGCACAAAATTTATCACAAACCATGCTAAATGTATTTTCAGCTTTTGGAATAGACAATAAAATATTTACCATTTCTTTGGATAATGCTTCTAAAAATACGGCCGCAATTAGAATTCTTAAAAATTATACAAAACCAATTCTAGATGGAAAATTATTCCACGTTAGGTGTATTTGCCACATACTAAACTTATGCGTTCAAGATGGATTAAAAATAGTAAATGATTCACTAATGAAACTTAGGTATACATTACTTTTTATTAAAGATAGTGGGCCAAGAAGACAAATATTTAAACAAATATGTAAAAATATGAAAATATCACCTAGAATTGTACCTATAGATGTTAGAACAAGATGGAATTCTACATATAAAATGTTAAACATAGCTATTGAGTATAAAAATGTAATAAATAATTTTAATGAAATGGAGACACCAATGTATAGTTTAGATAATAATGAATGACACCAGTTGCATTGCATTTCTAAGTTTTTAGGCAAATTTGAAGATGCATCTAGAGTACTGTCAGGAAGTTATTACCCAACTACACACATTGCATTTTATTATTTAACCGAAATTACTTCGGTTTTTAATGAATTAGAAACCACTCTATACTTGAAAGTATTGTTCGACCTATGGAAATTAAATTTAATAAATATTTTAAAGATTTTCCATACTTAATATATTTTGCAACTGTTATGGATCCCCGTTGCAAGTTAGATGGACTTGAAATATTAATAGATTTATTTTATACAAATATGTTTTATGAAAATAATGTGAGGGATTTACTTAATGATATTAAAACATATTTAGATATTATGTATAAAACTTATGAAGATATGTATGGTGTGCCAACACAAACTACAAAAGAACCATCTACTAGGGAAATTCGTAATCCAATAATATCATTTCTATTTAACAGAAAAAAGCCAAGACAAAGTAGTACATATTTTAATGAATTAAATTATTATTTAGAGAGAGCTAGTTATGAAGATAACGCATCTCCTGAAAAGTATGAATCCTTTGATATTTTGGCATAGTGGAAATCACAGGAAAAAACATATCCCGTGCTTTCCAACATGGTCCGTGATCTACTAACTCCTCCAGTGTCTACTGTAGCATCGAAGTCTGCTTTTAGCGCAGGTGGTAGAGTGCTCACGTACTTGAGAACCTCAATGGCGTCGGACACATTGGAGATGTGTGTCTGCTTGAAGGATTGGTACGACGCAGAAGACAGGGAACAAGGCTTGACTAATGAAGAAGATGTACTAGAGATCTTAGGTTTACTGGTAGAAAATGAAGATTGATTAAAAGTATTTAAATTTGTAAGGATATTCATGTATTTTCAATTTTTTTTTTTAACTTATAAATCTCTTAGAAAATATATTAAGAACAAGTTGAGGGTGACGGTTAGGGTCCTCTCCCCTCTCTTCGAGCTTTGTATAATTTCTAAAGAGATTTATAGAGTAATTACTTAAATGTAATTTGATTATATATAATATAACAAAGGTTTTTATCATATGATATGATATAACTTTCCCTTCCCCCCCTTTTTTTTTTGTTTTTAAAAAAACCGGGCCGGCCCGCCTCGACCCGGGCACGGCACGGGCCTGCCGTGCCGTGCCGACGGGCCGAGGCGGGCCGGCCCCATGGCCACCGTGCCGTGCCGGGCACGGCCCGGGCCGGGCCGGGCCGGGCTCGGCCCATTAGTCGGCTCTACTCACCAGAAACCCTAACCTAAGATCGTATTATCTCTCTCGAATTCTCCCGTACTCTCTGTCATCAACAATCAGCGATGGCTCGATCTCAGATCCTCGTCCTCGCATTGCTAGCGCTGGCGGTAACCTCACTTGCCCAAGCCCCAGCCGCGGCCCCTAAGGCCGCGCCCAAAGCGGCTCCCAAACCCGCACCAACCACCGCACCTGCCATGCCTCCCGCAACTCCCGCTCCTCCGACCGCGGCGCCCGAATCGGGACCCGTCTCGCCACCCACCGCCACCCCGGTATCCTCACCGTCCTCCCCCACAGCCGGCTCCCCCTCGATCGCTAACCCCCCGTCAATTGCGTCTCCGCCCTCTCCCGGCGAGAACTCTGCCACCTCCTCTGCCGTCAGCTTCGTAGCCATCGCGGCGGCGATCGCCATGGCGGTCGCCATCTTATAGATTATCTGTTCATCTGTTGGCTAGATCTCCATTATTATTTTGTTATTTCTTGGGTTTGAGATCTTGGTGGTGTGCGATTGAGATGGTGTTGTTTGTTGTAATATTCATATTCTAACCAATTTTTTTTTTTTTTTTTTACATTAATTCTATTATTTCTTTCTGTTTGCTTTCTTGGGTTAATTTCTGCAATTTAAATTAATACTTGATTTGTTTGCCAGTCATTAATAATTGATTGAGCACAGGACTCCGTGGTGACCGGAGGCTCAGTGGCGGCCATGAGATTAGAGCCCCGGGTGGGGGTGGTGATCAGAACATGGGGGCAAGCGAGACAGCTGTAAGGTGGAGATTTGCTCTTTTCGGGCACGTGTCATTATCCTGGTGAATGGCCGAGGAGTTCCATGTGTCGGTGCTTTTGGGGTCACGTGGGTAGAGCTCCAACACAGTGCGAGCGGGGGTGGTGGGGCTCACTTGAAATGGCTTGTTGCTGGCACGTGTAGTACGAAGGGAGGTGGTGGGGCTCACTCGAAACGACTTGTTGCGAACACGTGGAGTATGAAGGGAATGGTGGGGGCTCCCTCGAAGAACACACGTGTAGGTCATCGAGGAGAGAGAATGCGAGGAGTTAATTTTTGTCTTTTGAATAAAAATATATTTTCTTAAAAATTTATAATTTTATATAGCAATAAAACATTAAAACCCTAGTAAAAACTCTTATTTCCAGCTTAATAACCTCTTTAATTTACCATTTCCAGCATAACAATCTTTTTAAGTTACCAGTCATTAGAGTTCAAATTGTGCTTATTTATTCAAAATAAATCGTTTTTAGGCACTGTATAGTTTGAAAGAAACCGTGAGAAAAGAAATAAGAAACAAAATTATTTTATCGGTATTTGGTCGGGAAGAAAAAGAAATTTGAAGGAAAGTAATGCTCGATTTGATTGAAAATGAAAGAAAGAAAGAAAAAGAAATTAAAAAAAACAAAAGATAGAAAAAATAAATGAAAAATATAAATTAGATACTTTTTATTTATTGTTTGGTTCTTAACCAATTTTAAAAAATTATAAAAGAAATTATATATGAAAAATAAAACTAAAATTAATAAAAATACTTGAAAACATAGGAAATGTTAAATTTGTGCTTGAAAGCATTTTTTTTCTCCCTAAACTATTCATTTTTTTTTTCCCTGACCTTTATGTTTTAAACAAAGTTATAAATATGTAGACTTTTTCTAATATAAAAATGCATTATGAGTGCCTTGTTAAGACAACCATAGCTACTCGAACTAGCATGAAAGTTATCTAATTGATTTAGTGAGTTATGAGCTCCATTATATATATTTTTAATTATTATATGGGTAACATATTTTTTTAGGGGACAATAATATTTATCTGCTTACTTTTGTTCGATACATGAATTGGATCATATTCAATTTTAGTATTCATAAAGAACAAAATGAAGTGTGATGCATTGCCTTCGATCTAAAGACTGGTTGTGATTAAAACATAATTTACTAAATTAGGCTTTATTGAGAGTGTTTAAAGGCCTGTTCACTCTAATTGGGCTGAAACTCTTGGGCTTTTATAAAGAAATAGAATTATACTTGATTACAGACTTTCATGACCCAATTCATTGAATATTTTTTAATACTCTTTCGTTTTGTTTTTGTCTCAAAATCTGTAATGTTGCTCATTTTTCATACAAAAACATTTCCTTTGTAATTAACTATTAAGTGTCTTGGCAAAAATTAACTATTAAATTTAACAGAAAATGGCATAGGGAAATTTTAAGTGCACCCCACTAATTCCCTAAGTACCCACTTTGTAAATGCACCATTTATAAAGTTAATAAAACAAGGTTTCTAAATACAATCCATTATATTTTCAAATTACTCTTATTTTTTATTTTTATTATTTATTTTATCTTCTCTTCTTTCTCTATTGTTGCTCCTGACCAATTCCGTAATTGCTGCCTCTCAAACCAACGATCCCGCTCGCTTCCTCTCCAACGGCTCGATCCTACCACTGAACTCTATCCCAACTATCCAACCTTCACCTTGCCATCTAAAAATCCTAACTCCATCTCAAAAATCTTCTACAAAAAATAATTCTTTTAAATAATATTGCATCGTAATTTCTTAAATTTGCATAGAAATTAGATAATTGAAATATAATATTGTAATTTCATAAATTTATTGAGCTATACAACAGAAATATACTAATTTCTTGGTCTAGGGGCTCCACTCCCATACACACGACAAAATACACACGACAAAGACACTTTATTCCCTCACCTCGATGAGCTGTCTCGATTCCCGAATAACTTTACTGTCCATTTGAATGTATGGATCTGCTCATATGATTGACTCACAATTTATGATAGTTGTATATGATAAGAATAAGCGGTTGATGACGATCATGAGCAATTCAATGTACCAAAGAGGTTTATTATCTCATTATGAGAGTTTCTTCCATTGCTCGAATGGGAATTTTTTTTTTTCTCTACTAAGAATTTTTATGTAAATGAATATTTCTTTGCTCATGAAGTTTCTTTTTCCGACTACGAACTACATATAAGCTTATGGACAATCCTCCAAAGGGAAAACTCTATGGAGTGAACATCGTGCTTGTAAACAAGAGTTGATTTCTTGACTAGAACGAAGTTTCCTTTTGCTATTAAGGCCAACATATAAATCTATGGGCAGCAATAACAACAATAACAACTAAGCCTTTTATTCCAAGTATATGGGATAGGCTACATGAACCAAAAGAAAATTATATTGGATCGATCACATTGATAATTTTTCTTCATTCATTTCTATTTAGTAATATATCCTCATTTAAACTTTTAGCATACATATATTTTTGTATTACCTCCATCCATATTTTATTCGGTATTCTCTCCACTTTTTAAATTTGTCCTACGTTGATAAGCTTCCGTTGTAGAACTGGTGCATTTACATGTTTATATTGCACATGATTAAACCATTATAAGTGATTTTCTCACATTAAATAAGGATTTATACTAAATTAGCCCACCCAAGGGCAATCCTATAAAAATTGAAAATTCTAAATGAGCCCACCTTTTTCCAAGTATTCCTTTATTAAAATTAAAAAACAAGGGTTATACTAAGTACGTTCCCAATATTCTAAATTTGCCCTCTTTATTTTTTTTTTCCTCTCTCTTTCTCTCTTTTCAAATCTTTTCGAATTTCTTTGTGCATTTTCAAATTCCAATGAGAATTATATTTAAATTACGGTTTGAGAATAAATCTAGAAAAATAAATGACACTATTTTTTGAGTTTGATAGTTAAAATTGGGACATGGAGGACTTTTCTCATATTAGAGTTAATAGGATGGGTTATATAGGAATATAATTTAATTGGAAAGAAAAGGGTAACTTAGTCCAAAATTTAAAATGACAAACTTGTAATAACAATGAATTAGAAAAATGATCATATTTAGAATTTTTTTAAATAAAAAATTACGGAGTGAATATCGTAGACTGTAATTCTCCCAAACTTCTTAGAAAGTAGCAAGAAGAAACTAAAATGATAGAGTTATATTCAAAATTTAAATTAAATTAGAGTCCTCTTTATGATAAAAAAAAAGATAGTACTTCAGTTTTCATGGATTGTTTGATAACCCTTTGCACATCTATCCATGGTACTCAAAATCTAATATATAAAATTGTTATTCAACATCAACACAATGTTTTGGGCTTTGCCAACTCTCTCTCTCTCTCTCTCAAATTAGAAAAATATAAATACCATGCATTAGATCTTTTTTATTTTATTTTTGGGTACCAAATTCATGTTATTTTTGCTTTATTTTGTTCTTAAGTAGTAAAGTTCTAGTGGATTTGCAGCTATTCTAAAAAAATATAGAGAGCTTATCAAATGAGCTTGGCTCACGTTCTAATAACACCTCCATTATTAGAGAGCTATGTTTAGTTCCTTCTCAAGTAAAATATACTTCGTTGAGGAAGAAACTAGAATGAAAAGGAAATGCGTAAAAAAAGATTCCTTTTCAAATTTCAATTCAAATCATGCTTATGGATTTTGAAAAAAGAGTTGCATCATTCTTTCTATAACGTCCTGCATTCCAAAATATGAGTACCATTCGGAGACGTATCGTAAATGAATATACCAGGCCTTAAAAGTATAAACATTGAATATAATTTACTGTCCTATCCCGACAAATACGCATATTTCGAAAATACAATATGAGCCAATATAAAGATTTATTGAGTTTATATAAAAAGATATCTCGTATTTAAGAGAAAACTCAAAATTTATTAAAATTTAGAACCAAATCTAAAAATAGGGTATGTAATAAGTAAACATTATCTTTTTTACTGAGATACTTTGAAAGTAAATAAGAAAAGACTCATTATATTTTAAAACTGGAAACGTATAGAGTTTTTCCACTTTCTTCGACGTACACTTCAAAATTTGAAGCTTCTCCCTTTTTGATTACCTAAAACTAAAAATCGTGTAAATGTACCAAACCAGGATTATTATAATAACATAGTAAGTACTACAAGAGACAAAATAATAATACACAAGCATACTAAACATAGCGTGTGTGTCTATATATATATATATATATAAAGAGAGAGAGAGAGAGAGAGAGAAATGGAATGAGCTGACAGCTCACGCAAGTTACCTGAGCTGCAGTTCATTACCACTATTTTCAATAATCTTTTTTAAAAAATTTCTTTTGGATTATGATCTCGACCCCCTAGAATTTACTCATATCCAATTTCTTGGGTTTTAGTTTTGATTTGAACCTCCATCAAATTAATACAAAATTAATGGTTTTCAACGAATAAAATATTTTGTATGCACTTGATGAAATGATAAATGAACTCTAAAACTTATGAAATTTAGTCCAAAAGAAGTTAAGAAGGTAGAGATTGTAATTGTAAAAAAAATTGAAGAAAAATCATTGGATCATTATAATTTTGCTGCTGACTCGCGTAATTTTTCCTGAGCTAGCGGCTCACATACAGTAATCCCATATATATATATATATATATATATATATATATATATATATATATATATATATATATATATATATATATATATATATATATATATATATATATATATATATATATATATATATATATATATATATATATATATATATATATATATATATATATATATATATATATATATATATATATATATTAAAAATAGAATCGTGCAAGTGATAAAAATTAATAATAATAGAAAAAATATTAAAGAGCATAATATATGTGAAAAATTGGATATACCTGCATATATCATGTGACAGTATGGTTTCCAAAAGATAGGACATACTAAATAAATGCATAATATCCATACAAGGCAAGACAAATGTCATGTATAACAAAATATATAATAGTATATAAATTGAATCCATACACATAAGATTGTCTTATGGTGGTCCATATATAGTTTGAATTGTCGGATAAATCAGAAAAGTCCCTATTAAGTATAACGTGGCAATGTTAATTCTCACTAGGTATTCAATTCTTTTGTGGTACTAACTTAGCAGTTGATGGAACTGATTGGCAGAGAAATTCGCTTGTTATGAGAATATTCCTGAACTCTGGACTATGGATATTGTCATGAAATAAACTAGAAATATAGATTGTAGCTAAAACAAGAACATCATTTTCCCAACTTTAGTTGTAATGTTATTATTGCAGCGTAAACTGGATTGTCATTATCACAACAGAAATTGAATTATTATTGTCATGGGTTGCAGTCTAGATTAATAGCAATATGGGACCATGTTAATTGATCAATCTTGGTATCTCCCATAGGCATTGACAAATCCATCTTTCATTTCCCTCATAAACCCCAGTAATCTTATATATATATATATATATATATATATATATATATATATATATATATATATATATATATATATATATATATATATATATATATATAAGATTAAGTTTTGAGGTGTACATGCATACATACATATATATATATATATATATATATATATATATATATATATATATATATATATATATATATATATATATATATATATATATATATATATATATATATACATACATACATACATACATACATACATACATACATACATACATACATACATACATACATACATACATACATACATACATACATACATACATATATATATATATATATATATATATATATATATATATATATATATATATATATATATATATATATATATATATACATACATACATACATACATACATACATACATACATACATACATACATACATACATACATACATACATACATACATACATACATATATATATATATATATATATATATATATATATATATATATATATACATACATACATACATACATACATACATACATACATACATACATACATACATACATACATACATATATATATATATATATATATATATATATATATATATATATATATAGACACGCACACACACACACACACATATATTGTAACATCCCAAATTTCCATGATTATTAAATAATAAATTATCAAGATTAAAAGTTTCTTTATATACACCCCATTGGTTCTTTTGGTTCGTTGGAGAAAGAAAAGAGAAGGAGAAAGGAGATCAGCTAAAAGAGATTAAAGAAAATTTGAGGCAAGTAACACCTTGTTTTTTTTTCTCTTTTTGAACCGTATTTGAGTGCAAGTAACATGCGTGTTTTCTTTCTTAGAATTTATTTGATTTGTATTGTGAGAATATAATTCTTTTATGGATTTCGTGAAAGGACCACTTTATTTCTTTACTTCTTTCTTGGAATTTTTATTTTGATTTGTATTGTGTATTCATGATTCCCTTCTATGAATAATTCTATATCATTTTTGATCTATTAGATTTGGGCATGTTAGTAAGGGTGAGAATCGGTCGGTCGGTTTCGGTTTTGGCATGAAAAATTGCCACCGAAAACTGAACCGAAGTTTCAAAATCGAAACCAAACCGACCGAAGTCCCGACTTAACTGACAACCGAACCGAAACTTCGGTTTCGGTTTTCATGGGCTTTAGCCCATAAGAATAATTAATTTAACAAAAACCATTTCGGTCCAGTTTAAAAAACCAAAAAAAAAAAACACAGTTTGGCCCAGTTAAAAAAAAAACAAAGAAAAAAACACAGTTGGCCCAGTTTTAAAAAAACAAACCCTGTAACACCTGGAACAAAATAATAGAAATAATTTAGCAATTATAAACATTAAACAAAATAACATAACACAACTAAAATAATGTAGCAACTAGCAACTAACTAGCTAGTGAAAACTGTGAAACAAAATAACATAATAAAACAAAAATAATATAGCAAGTTAGCAACAAACAAAATAACATAATAAAACTAAAATAATATAGCAACTAAGTGACTAACTAGCAAGTTACAAGTTACAAACAAGTAGTATCAAACAACTTACAAATAACTTACAAATTACAAACAGAAATAAACTAGCAATTTAAATAACATAACATGATCACAACATTAACATATTGTTTTCCAAATTAATTACAAAGGGTCTAGAATATATGCTCCAAAGTCTAGAGTCCCATGATCCCTAGCTGCACTGAAAAAAATAAATTAGTTAGTAAATGAACAATAACATAATAGCACAAGTTATAAATACCACACTGCAGAGAGCCTAAGCTCTGTGTGCACTCCTTAGCTCTGTGTGCACAGAGTGCACACAGAGCTCAGGCTCTCTGCAGAGAGCCTCAGAAGCTCTGTGTGCACTATGTGCACACAGAGCTCAGGAGCTCTCTACAGATAGCATGAGCTCTGTGTGCACTCTGTGCACACAGAGCTAAGGAGCTCTTTGCAGAGCTCCTGAGGCTCTCTGCAGAGAGCTACTGAGGCTCTGTGTGCACTCTGTGCACACAGAGCTCAGGAGCTCGCTGCAGAGCTCCTGAGCTAAGCTCTATGTCTGCAGAGAGCCTGAGCTAGTGAGCAATGGCCAATGTGTGAGTGCATTATAAAAAAAATAAAGATACGCACCTTCGACACATACACAGGGCATCATTGCTTGGTGATAACCGAATCCGTAGACCTATCATCCAATTCTAGCAGGAAATAAAGCTAATTAGAATTAGAAATCGTGAATATAATAAATTAGATGAATAGACTATTACCTTGATCAAACTTCTCAACGTCACATAGATCTTCTTCAATACTGACCATTGGGACTCTCAATTGTCCTCGAAGCCAATCCTGAGAACAAATGAGACACTGGACGGATTTGATCGAGAGTGAGCTCCGAAATGGATCTAGAACTCTCCCACCCGTGCTGAACGCCGATTCCGAAGCAACTGTGGATATTGGAATCGCCAACACATCTCTACCCATTCGTGATAATATTGGAAATCTTCCACTATTAACCTTCCAAAAATCTAGAATATGAAAAGTTGCCATGTCCTCGCCAATAATTGGTACTTCCTTGGCCTCATTCAAATACTTATCTAATTCACTTTGAGTTGTTGTCACATACATTGAAGAAGAACTCTGTGCATAGAACTTATCCAACATGCGATAGTTCTTTACTGCACTACTCGAGCTGTTGAAGATTGTGACGGTCTTACTTGCTGTATATTATCTCTAATGTTATTTTCGTTATTATGTATAGCTTTGTACTCATTGAACAAAGCTCTGAGAGTTCTCTCCAATTTTGATGGCATTGCACGGCTGTTCTCACCTTGAGACCTGAACATCTCTCCTATCACGTACTGTGCAAAGTCTAGCTTGAATCGAGGGTCAAGCATCAACGGTATAAACATCAACAAGTTCACCTTCTCACAATTTCCCCAATACTTATCATACTTAGCCTTCATCCTGAGAGCCATCTCACAAGCAATGACATCATCACCTATCATAGGCTCATGTAACTCACCTTCAACATTTGTGATCTGATGAAGAAAAATATTAGATGTCACATATAAAGTTCCTGACACCCTCAAAGTCAAATCATAAAAAGCATGCAAGAACGGCATAATCGGCCAATACAATCCCAATCATTTTCATCTGGCATGCCCTTCCCATCATCACCACCAACTTCTTGTCTGAATAAAGGGTCCTCTAGGTCAAACTGGTAGAAAACAGATTGGCATTTTTTAGCTGCCTGTAACATCAAGTATGTTGAGTTCCACCGTGTCTGTACATCCAAACACATTCCTGTCTCAACTGCTATTTTTTCTTTCTCAACACAGCTCTTCCATTTTGCCTACCATGAAGGTGATGACTGCACATACTTTATAGCACTTCGAACTCTTGAAATGGGTTCAATATTTGCACGTAGACTATCCTGCACAATAAGATTCATAATATGTGCAACACATCGTACGTGAAGATATTCACCCCCTAAGAATGTACCATGCTTACCATTCCAATTTACAATTTTTCTCTTCAGGTATTGAATCATTTTGTCATTGGAGCTAGCATTATCAACAGTAATTGTCAACACTCGCTCAATTCCCCACTCATGTAAACACGCCTCTAGAGTGGTTCCAAGAACTTCACCTCGGTGGCTTGTAATAGGACAAAAATTGAGAATTCTCTTGTTAAGATTCCAGTCATTTGCAATCCAATGCACAGTAATACATATGTAATTAATCTTTTGAACAGAAGTCCATGTGTCAGTGGTGAGGCAAACATAGTGAGATGTCTCTGATAGATATTTTTTCAATGCAATCTTCTCGTCTATGTAGAGTTGATAGATGTCTCTTCCTATCGTCCAACTAGATGGGATCGTGAATCTGGGACATGCAATGGCCATAAAAAGCCTAAAACCAACACCTTCCACAAACTTGAATGGCAATTCATCTAAAATTATCATTTTAGATAATGCCACTCTGATGGCCTTCTCATCATATTTCCAGATAGTCACAGTTTCTATCCTACTATCCTCTCTACTTGGTTGGAGACTTAACTGTGTTTGGCGTGTTTCCTTATTGTGGGGATTTTCTTTACAATTGTTAGCATGATTCCTAAGAGACGATGTGCCATTTTTCTTGGTATTGCTGTTATAAACTTTTCTATAATACCTGCATCGGCATTCGTCCTCATCAAGAGACTCATCTCCTTCTTCTCGCTTATCATCAGTTTCTTCATCCCACTTAATAAAATGATCCCACACATCAGACCTGGAAGATATTGCCTTCCTTTTTTTTGTTCCAGATGCTCCAGTTCCAACATGTGCGCTAGTATTTGTTTGTGTTGGAGTTGGACCTGTTGGTGGAGCATCACTAGTTTGATTTGTATGAGCTTCATCTACATTAACAGTTTCACGTGGGTTTGTCTGACCAACACGACTTTCAACCATCTAAAAAAGTAATAAAAGAAAAATCAATTCTAAAGATTAATCACTAATCATTAAGCTCAAGAGTCACAGTCAAGTAGTCTATGTCTCTAAAACACGATTCTAAACATTAATCATTTTCATGAAACATAGAAATAATACAATTAAACAGATGTTATTGTTTAATAAAATAATAATTTAAACTATAATAAATTCATGTGAGTAAAATATCCCAGTAACATACTAACATGTATGATCATATATAAGGAGAACAATAGAAACTCTCAAGTTATTATCAACTTATACGTCTTAATATTAATTTTTCAGTTAGTATATTGTAATTAAGATATTTTAAAAATTAGAATAATATGAAAGTTTGAATCCTTATATTAACTAAACAGTAGCATTATCAACCGGTAAACACTGTCAATTCCAATAAAAATATACCAAATTACCAACTACAACAGTGGATCATACTAAAACAGTAAAACCTAATTGGCTCCGGGGAGCAGGAGCAGGCTGGTCAGTGGTCATACTAAATTACTGAGTAACTAAACCCTAATTGGCTTCGGGGAGCAGGAGCAGGCTGTCATACTAAATTACAGTAATTACTAAGTAACTAAACCCTAATTGGCTCCAGGGAGCAGGAGCAGGAGCAGGCTGGCCACTAATTAGTAAATAGTAATTACTAAAACTTGTGTAGAAATTAGAAACTTGAGCGAGTCGAGCAAGCCGGAGAGGTGAAGTGAAGATATTTCATACCTTCGGAGGCTCAGAGCTGCAGAGAGCTCAGAGTCGAGTCGTTGAGGGCCTGAGGCGGAAGCAAAGGAGGAGCCAGAGAATTCGGGCGGCGGAGGAAGTTGCGATCACCGATCAGTTCCGGGGATTCGAGCGAGGGACAATCGCCGAGGGGTAGTTAGGGATTTCCGGATTTGGGATTTTTCCTGAAGACTCGAGTATGTTGGTTTAGGGAATTCGGGTTAGGGAATTAGAATTTAGAGTAGAGTTAATTGGGTATCGGGTTAATGGGTTAACGGGTATGTTGGGTTAGGGAATTCGGTTAATTCGGTCGGTTTCGGTTGGCGATTTCGCCACCGAAAACCGACCCGTTAACCGTCTAAAATTTCGATTTTAAAACCGACCCGACCCGAAAACCGAAGTAACCGACCCGATCGGTTCGGGTCGGATCGGTTTGTCAGTTAATTCAATTTTGTCGGCAAACTGCTCACCCCTACATGTTAGGCTAGGGTTTTAGGATTTATTGATCTAAATGGATAAATGGAGATTATGGAGTTTTTAGAGAAGAGATTACATGGTCCACCAATTAATTTTAAAGAATTATGTAGTATTAATGTTGAAGTGTTAGCTAAATTATAAGGCTGAGAAAGAAACTCTTAAAGGGAAAAATTTGCGGATCTGAAAAATCGCGGATCTGAGAAATTGTGGATTTGGAGAGTTGCGGATTTGGAAAATTGTGAATCTGTAGAGTTGCAAATTTGGAGAGTCGCAGATTTGGAGAGTTGCGGATCTGAAAAATCATTGATTTGGATAATTACGGATCTGAAAAATTGCAGATTTGGAGAGTCACAAATCTGGAGAGTCGTGAATTTGAAGCAAAAAGCATGAATCTACGGCAAAAAGTCGCGGATCTGAAAAAGCGTGGATCTGATGCAAAAAGCGCGGATCTGTGGCAAAAAGTGCAGATTTTAGTTCATTCAATTTTTGTTATATAAACTTTTACATAGTTTACCCTCCACTAAAGAGGCTAATGTTGACAAGTCATGAATTTTCTAAATATTACTTTTCCCATGATAACATAATGACAAGTTTAATAATACTTATTCATTTTATGGTAACATGACAAGTCAATTCAAACATGATGCATGAAGGCATGATTATTTATGGAAATATGATAACAAACTTCTTGTATCTTGATCACTTGACATGGTAGTGAATCTTGACTCCTGAATTTCTTATTTCTCGTGACTTGTATTCTGATTCAGTGTGCGAAACTAAGTGTCACGTGAAACTAAATGCTACTCGGAATAAAGTACCACACAAAAGTGTGGGCCACCTCTTAAATCTGTAGGGAGTCACCTCTAGAATTTATGGGGCCACCTCTAGAATCCCACTTTTAGACATCAGCCGAAAGTGTGCGAAACAAAATACCACGTAGAACTAAGTGCTACTTGAAATAAAGTGCCACATAAAAGTGGGGGCCACCTCTTGAATCCATAGGGAGCCATCTCTAGAATCCATGAGGGCCACTTCTATAATCCTACATCACCTGGCAAAGTGTCAACATGTTACTGAGCCCCTCTACCCTTATTCATCAATCAGTTACAAATGCTAAAAAGGACTTGACATAGTTCAATAACACTGCTAACATGATGTAGACATAATAAATTTTACATGATTTCTTATAAATGTTTCACATAGTTCTTGTTACTTTATTAACTCGTTATTTACACAACATGGACTTGACTGGACTTGTCACTTTTCATGGTTTGTGTCTGCTATTTGCGTGCATAGTCTCGCTTATTTCATTATTCACGTAATATGTTTCATACCAACACAATTTACTTGTATGCTTTTATCATTGTACTATGATAATACATATATTTCTTACTCTTGTATTACTTGCTAGGTTTAATCCCTGCATTTTCTTAAGCCCAGACACGAAAGTAGAGAAGGGGAGATTTCTCTGACCAACGATCCTTATTTTACCAACCAGATCGAGTAGAAATGATTAGCAAAGTACTTCTTGGGCACTTTGCACTTCTTATTTATATTTTTTTCTGGGCTTTAACTCTCTTGTATTTTGATTCTTTTGTATAAATATTTAGAGTAGTGTGCCATTTTATATAATCAACTTCTGTATAAATGAAATCCTTTCAGTTCAGACATGTTATTTATTTATCCTGATATGACAGTAGTTATGATTATTCTAAGATCCAGTGACTTTTGGGTCGTATAGAATAATACTTAAGTAGCGTCTCCCGTCTTGAAAAGAAGCAAAAAAAAAAAGAGCCGAAAAACGGGGGTGTTATAGTTTGGTGTCAGAGGCTAGGTTTAGGTAGAAAACCATATGACTATTGCTACATAATAACATGTCTGTGATACACTTTTGACACCGGTTTCTTATTCCTTGATATTCATCAGATCTAGTATCGTGCCTATTCTATTGTTTCCCAAATTGTTTGGAATATATATCTTGAAACTTTATTTGATTGATTACAGAGCGATGACGACCCAATCTTCTGCTAGCGTAAGCCCACATCCAACAAGTGAAGAGTCTAAACTTAGTAATATAGTGCAAAGTATACACACACGTAACAAACCACAATGATGATATTGGAAAGAATGTTGCAGTCCAAAGAACAAGAATGAACTGAGATGGTGTCGGATTTTCAGAGACTGCAACAATCAGTATTTTCTGGAGCAGAAGAACCACTGAAGGCTGAGTAGTGGATTGTGAATATAGAAAATCTTCTTAGAGCAGCAAGGATTCTAAAAGAAAATCGTGTAGAGATAGTATGTATTCAGTTGACTTATATAGGTAGAACATGGTGGCTTGCTGAAGAAGTAAAGCACCAGGAATCTCTAATCTGGAAAAAATTTGTAGAGACATTTCTTGCCAGATTTTTCCATGCATCAAGAAGACAAAAAATGAGGAAGAAATTTCTGTGATTATAACAAGGAGATTGAACTTTGGATGCATATGCCACAGAATTTGTGAGGTTCAATCGTTTCGCCCCAACCCTGGTAGTTAATGAGGAGAAAAAGACGCACTTGTTCCAGCAAGGACTGAGGTCTCATCTAAGAGAGCACTTAGCATGACATAACTACAAAACTTATTCAAAAGTATTTGAAACGGTATATCGTTTAGAACAAGTATTCGAAGAAAGTAGGCTGGTGGGTTTTAAAAGATTGTTCAGACAAGGAACAAGTTCATCAGATAAGAAGTTTGGTGGTCCATCAACAAAGAAGCAGATGATGCCAATTCGAAATCCCATAATCTGTAACTATATTCATAAACCAGGACATATCCAGAACAATTGTAGAAGAGCCCAAGGATTATTCCTGGTGTGCAGATCCGCCAATCATCGAATGAGTGATTGTCCAAAGATCCAAGGATCGGCGGAATTAAAGGTCCAATTCTAGCCAATAGTCAGGCCAACATCAACATCAATCCAGAAGATTTCAAGATCAGATCAAAGGAGACCATAGGAGACCCAACAATAAGCGTATGTTAGAGCCTAAGGAGGAGCAGGACAGAGGCAAGGGCAGGTTAGACTAATGATTGCTGAGAAAGTTCATGCCACTGAAGGGGTCGTGGTAGGTATGATCCTAGTTGGCAATATACCGTAACTGTTTTATTTGATTCCGGAGCATCACACAGTTTTATCACTAGCATAATTATTTTCCGCAATTCTATTAATTTTTTATCTCACCTTAGGGGTAGAACATTAAGATTGGAAATGGTAGTATCATGACCAATAAGGAGTGTAAACTATGTTCATTAGTAATTAATGATAAGGATTTTATGCCAACTTACTAACTGTTAGTGGAGGAGAATATGATGTTATCCTAGGCATGAATTGGCTGAGCATATTCCATGCGGTGATAGACTGTAGGAGAAGGAAAGTAATATTTCAGATTTTTTGTTGTCCAGAGTTTGAATTTGTTAGTGGAAGCCAATCCCTAGAACCAACTGAATCTAAGATATTTCCGAAGGAATGAGTTTTGGAAGCCATGGGAATGGGAGAAAGAATGATCCCAGTAGTATCAAAATTCTTAAATATATTTCCTGAAGAGATACCTAAACTACCACCAGAAAGGACAGTATAATTCACTATTAATATTATCCTCGGAGCTGAACAGTTTGTAAGCTACCTTATCGAATGGGGATCACGGAACTAGAAGAAGTCAAGAGGTAAGTGGAAGGGTTGATGAAATTGGGTTTTATAAGACCCAGTGTTTCACTTTGGCAGGGAAGAAGGATGTGAGTAAAAGATTGTGTGTAGACTACAGATGTTTGAATGCAGTAACAATCAAGAATAAATATCTATTACCAAGAATAACTGATCTGTTTGATCAATTTGGAGGAGAAAAGGTATTCTCAATGATAGATCTTCGTTCATGATTCCATCAAGTAAGAGTCCAAATAGAAGATATCCCGAAAACTACATTTAGAACTATACATAGTCATTATGAATATTTGGTAATGTCGTTCGAGGTAACTAACGCTCTAGAGGTGTTTATGAATCTGATGAATTATGTTTTTTTCTTAATATTTAGATAAATTTGTGGTGGTGTTTATTGATGATATATTGATCTACTATATGAATAGAGAAGAACATGTTAAACATTTCATGATTGTTTTACAAACTCTGAAAGAACAAAAGTTATATGGAAAACTAAGCAAATGTAAATTTTGGTTGAATAAGGTTGCTTTCTTGGGTCACATAATTTCTGAAAATGGTGTATCAGCTGATCGTAAAAAGATAGAGGCTATAATGAATTGGTCTGTACCAAAATTAGTATCAGAACTGTAGAGTTTTCTGGGGATGGCGGGATATTACAGACGATTTGTAAAAGACTTTGCAAAAATCACATATCCTCTGACTAAATTGACTAGAAAGGGAACAGAATATGTCTGGACAAAAGAATGTAATAAGGCATTTGAAGAACTAAAAGGGAGACTGATAACGGCACCAGTGCTAGCAATTTCAGACAGCACTAGAGGAATAAAAATTTATAGTGATGCTTCAATACAAAGATTGGGATGTGTGTTGACTCAGAATGGAAGGGTAATTGAGTTTGCATCAAGACAATTGAAATATCTTGAAAGAAATTATCCCACTCATGACTTAGAACTGGTATCAATAATTCATATTTTGAAAATTTGAAGACATTCACTGATCACAAAAAATTGAAATATATTTTTACTCAAAAAGAGCTAAATATGAGACTGAGACGATGGTTGGAGTTGGTAGTACATTATGACTTGGAAATTAAGTATCATCTAGGAAGAATTAATATAGTGCCAGATGTTTTGAGTAGAAAACTTGCAATAGAAAGATTAACTCAACAAAATGATTTATTGGTGAAAATGCAAAGGATGGAATTGGAAATAATTTTATCAGGAATGACGATACAACTTATGAAGATACGATTACAGTCACCATTGATAGAGCAAATCAAGCAAGCCCAAGTCGAGGATGAAAGCTTCCAGAGCATAAAGAACAAAATAGAAATATGTAAGAGGTCTGAGATGAAGATATACTCAGATGGAACTATTAGATTCAAGGAGAGGTTATGGGTGCCCAGGGGAAAGATAAGAGATAGAGTTTTAGAAGAAACTCATAAATCAGTGTATTCCATTCATCCCAGAGGCAATAAGATATCTAAGGATATGAAAATATACTTCTGGTGGCCGGGTATGAAGAAAGAGATTGCGAGATATGTAGCTAGATGTTCCACTTGCCAACAAGTGAATGCTGAATATCAGAGGACGGCTGAATTACTTCAACCTTTAGCAATTCAAGAATGGAAGTAGGAACAAATTCAATGGATTTTGTTACAGAATTACCCAGGAGCACCAAAGGTAATAATGCAATTTAGGTGATAGTGGACCGGCTGACCAAGTCAGCTCACTTCATCCCATTTAGGTCGGTTAGTCAACAGAAACATTAGCAAAAATATTCATGCAGGAAGTGGTGAGGCTACATGGAGTTCCATTTCGAATTATCTCAGATTGAGACACAAGATTTAGATCACAATATGGGGAAAGATTAATGGATAACCTAGGAGTACATTTATACTTATCTACAGCTTACCATCCGCAAACAGACAGACAATCAGAACGGACTATTCAAATACTTGAAGATATGCTTAGACTACGTGTGATAGATTTTGGAGGATCTTGGAAAGACCATTTATATATGGTGGAGTTCTCTTACAATAATAGTTATCAGGAGAGTATCAAAATGGTATCATTCGAGGCTTTATATAGCGGAAAGTGTAGATCTTCATTGTGTTGGAACGAGGTTGGGGAGCAAAGTATTTTGGAATCTAAATTAATTACTCAAGTAACAAAGCAAGTAAAGGTTATTAAGGTATATATGAAAGTGGCCCAAAATAGACAAAAGAAATGGGCAAACCAATATAGAAAACCGTTGGAGTTCGAAATTGGAAATAAGGTGTTTATCAAGACATCACCAATGAAGGGAGTAACCAGGTTCGGCAAGAAGGGAAAACTTAGTTCAAGATACATTGGACCATTTGAAATCACATAAAGAATTGGAAATCTTACTTATAAATTATCATTGCCTTTTGAGATGGAAACTGTTTATGACGTATTCCATGTGTCACAATTAAGGAAATGCTTGAGTGATGAATATAAGAATGCAGAGCTGTCCGAAGTGGATCTTAGATCTGATCTAAAGTATAAGAAGCAACATATAACAATTATTGACAGGCGGGAGAAAGTCCTAAAGAACAAAATAATACCGTTGGTCTTTGTTTCATGGGATACATGATCGCTAAGGGACTCCACTTGGAAACTTGAGAGTGATATCAAGATAAAGTATCCGTACCTATTTTCATGATCAGATATGTCAGTTGAATCTATTTTTTTTTTATATATATGACATATCTGTATATAATGGCGTACTTTTAAAATTGGAATTTCGAGAATAAAATTCTTTTGTTAGGTGGGAGAACGTAACACCCCAAATTTTCATGATTATTAAATAATAAATTATCAAGATTAATTTTTTTTTAATATACACTGATGCAAATAATGGGTTGATTACAAAGGAGCCAGTTTAAGTTCCAACTGGGCCAGTTATAAGAGTACAAGGAAAGAAGTTTAAAGATGCGCTTAATGGGCTGATTCAAGAGGTTTGAGCTCAAGCAAATTCGTGGAGGCCCATTGGAGATGGTTCACGAGTTCAACAAAGATGCATCAATATGATTCAACTAGTAGAAGAATCTGGTCAAAATTGATTGTTTCCTTTTGTTTTATTTCTAGAACTTTCTTTGTATTGATCAGCAAATTAAGGGGCTGATTATTTTTTTTTTGTTTTGTTTCTATTTCTTGAACTTTCCTTGTAGGAAACTTTCCTTGTAATTTTTTAGCCTATAAAAGGCGTCTAATGGAATAGAAGGGAGACAATTTACAGATAATTGGTGAGTTTATTATCTTTGGCTCTTTGAAAGACTATTCGAACTTATCAGAATTCTTCCGTAGCGTTCATCATCGACTTATCAAACGGCTTTCCACTACCGTTTGTGGCGTGTTCCTTATACCAAGGTTCTTACTTCGCATTAAATAACGGGTTGAGGTCAATTATACTGAGATTCTTGTTTTTGTTGAAGCGACGGGTCGAGGTCTCCCATCCAAACCTGATCGAGAACGTTCTTGGATTTTCTCCTTTTCTTCTATGGGTCTCGTTATTCTTGACGGGGTTCGCATCATTTGGTATCAGAGCCAAGGATTTCTCGTCTCAGGTTTGCCTATCCCATTTAAATTTAGTTTCCTTTTTTTATCTAGCCGAATTTCTTTCTTCTACCCCATTCGAAATCTTGTTCTGTTATTAACGAAAGAAAGAATCTGAAAAAAATATCCGAAAAAAAAGATCCGAAAAAAAAGATCCGAAAAAAAAGAAGGTAAAAAAAAGGAAGTAAAAAGATTCTCTTTCGTTTGTTTCCAATAAACCCGAAAATCTCCTCACCCCAAAGACCAAAAATTTTTTTGGAAATTTTGCTGTGCTTTGAAAATCTAATCACTCATATCCCTTATTTTCTTATCTTTTGAACCTGAATTCTCTTGGTGAGTTCTTGGTGAATTATTGCTAGAATTTTGAATATTGTTCGAATAGTTTCAAAAGAACTGAAAGAGGATTATCAAGTGAAAAAAGGCAAGAGTGGTGAGTATATTAGAGGGTAAAAGCCGATTATACTGAGTGAAACACGAGTGGAATAGAGTGAATCATTCTTTGAGTGAAAATACGTGAGGGAGTGTGTGAGGTCCTTTCCTTTTTTGTATTGTTTTCTAACTTTGATTTGCAGCAATCATGTCTCACAACAGTGAAAAGAGCATCCGAAGGTACTACAGGGATGGCTGACCCAAAGTTGCTCATGGAAGCCATGATGAGTGAGATGAGGCGTGTGATGAGGTTAGAATTGGAGCAGGTACATGAGCGGATTGATCGGATGGAGAATACACATTTGGAGCAGCCATAAAACACTCATAAGGCGAATAGGAGGGAAAGAGCTCAACATCGGGGAGTGAGAGATGAAGATGGAGAGTATTATGGGCCTGGTTTTGATGAGAAAGAAGATCGGGGTTCAATTGTTGATAATAGGAGATATGGATAGCGGTTTAGAGAAGATAGGAATCGGGAAGATAACAACTTGGGTAGTATTAAGATGAAGATTCCAGCGTTTCAAGGAAGAAACGACCCCGTAGCTTATCTTGAGTGGGAGAAAAAGGTGGAGTTAGTGTTCGATTGCCACAACTACTCTGAGATAAAGAAGGTAAAACTTGCTGCCATTGAGTTTTCTGACTATACTTTTGTGTGGTGGGATCAATTAGTATTGAACAGGCGGCGAAATAGGGAACGACCGGTTGAGACGTGGGAAGAGATGAAAATAGTGATGAGGAAGCGGTTTGTGCCCAGCCATTACCACCGGGAGTTATACAATAAATTGCAAACGTTCTGACAAGGTAATCGGAGTGTGGAGAATTATCATCAAGAGATGGAAATTGCTATGATCCGGACTAATATCGAAGAAGACCGAGAGGCTACTATGGCTAGGTTCTTGAATGGCTTGAATTAAGAAATTCATGACAGGGTGGAGATGCAGCATTATGTGGAATTAGAGGATATAATGCACATGGCCATCAAGGTGGAGCAACAAATCAAGAGGAGAGGTGGTACGTGTGCATCCCATAATTCGGGTTTTTCCCCATGGAAACCGAGTCATGTGAAGAAAGAGGAGAAACCAGCTGCAAAACCTAAATTCGAGCCAAAACAAGAGACAACCAACCATGGCACTCAAGGTAAATCTGTCCCTTCCACTTCTCGAAATCGTGACATTAAGTGTTTTAAATGTCAAGACAGGGGTCACATCGCAAGTTAATGCCCGAACAAAAGAGTCATGGTAATAAGGGGTAATGGAGAGATCGAAACCGACGACGAGTCCGATACCGACTCTATGCCACCATTGGAGGACGTAGATGAAGAAGAATATGCAGTTCAAGGTGACTTGTTGGTGTCAAGAAGACTTCTAAGCTTGCAAGCAAAAGAAATTGAAGAAGTGCAGCAGGAGAACATCTTTCATACTAGATGCTACGTCAAAAACAAGGTATGTAGTATGATTGTTGATGGAGGAAGTTGTACTAATGTTGCAAGCACAACCTTGGTGGAGAAATTAGGACTGCCACATTGAAACATCTTAGGCCGTACAAGTTACAATGGCTGAATGATAGTGGCGAGGTAAAGGTAAATAAGCAGGTTTTGGTTTCATTCCGCATCGAAAAATATGAAGATGAAGTTTTGTGTGATGTAATTCTGATGCAAGCTAGACATTTGCTATTAGGCCGACCGTAGCAATTCGATCGGAAAGTTAAACATGATGGCTTCACTAACAAATACTTGTTCGTGCTCAACCAAAAACCCATCACTCTTGTGCCAATGACACCAAAACAAGTTTATGAAGATCAAGTGAGGTTGTAAAAAGAGAGTGATAAAAAAAAGAGAGTGATCAAAAGAAAGAGAGTGACAAAAGAAAAAGAGTGAAAATCAGAGAGTGGCCGAGCAAAATGAGAGAGAAAAAGAAAATTAAAATTCAGCCATTGAGAGAAAATCAGAGAGAAAACAAAAGAATTTCTATGCAAAAGTGAGTGAGATTAAGCGAGCAATATTTTCAAATCAGCTGATGATTGTACTTTTGTACAAAGAGGCATTTTTAAATACTAACGAACTTGATCTTGTTTTGCCCAGTTCTGTTGTTTCTCTTTTGTAGGAATTTGAGGATGTCTTTCCCGAGGAAACACCACATGGATTATCACCAATTCGAGGGATTGAACATCAAATTGATTTTGTTCCCGGTGCGACAATTCCAAACCGACCAGCCTATAGGAGCAATCCCGAGGAGACAAAAGAGCTTCAACGGCAGGTAAGTAAGTTGTTAGAGAAGGGGTATGTGAGGGGGGTCCGTGCGCCGTTCCGATTTTACTTGTACCTAAGAAGGATGGGACGTGGAGAATGTACGTTGATTGCCGAGCCATCAACAACATAACGGTAAAGTATCGTCATCCTATTCCTCGCTTAGATGACATATTAGATGAGTTGCATGGTTCTTGTGTGTTCTCTAAGATTGATTTAAAAAGTGGTTATCATCAGATTAGAATGAAAGAAGGAGATGAATGGAAAACTGCCTTTAAAACAAAATATGGTTTGTATGAATGGTTAGTTTTGCTTTTTGGATTGACTCATGCACCAAGAACTTTTATGAGACTTATGAATCATATTTTGCGAGCATTTATAGGCAGGTTTGTTATTGTCTATTTTGATGATATACTCATTTATAGCAAAAACTTGGCTGAACATGCCGTACATTTGAAATCAGTTTTAGATATGCTTAGAAAAGAAAAGTTATTTGCTAACCTGAAAAGTGTACTTTTTGTACCGATAAGCTTGTATTTCTGGGATTTGTTGTTAGTGCACAGGATATACATGTTGATGAAGAGAAGGTACGTGCAATCCGAGAGTGGCCGAGTCCCATAAGTGTAAGCAATGTTCGTAGTTTTCATGAACTTGCTAGTTTTTACCGGCGGTTTGTGAAGGAATTTAGTAGTATAGCCGCACCACTTACCGAAGTGATCAAGAAGAACGTCGGATTTAGATGGGGAGAAGAATAAGAGAAGACGTTTCAACTAATCAAAAAGACGCTAACCAACGCCCCCTTATTGTCTTTACCTAACTTTTCTAAAACGTTTGAGATTGAATGTGATGCTTCAGATATTGGCATAAGCGCAGTTCTTATGCAGGAGGGATGACCAATTGCTTATTTCGGCGAGAAATTAAGCGGGGCAACCTTAAATTACCCGACTTATGACAAGGAGTTGTATGCATTGGTTCGAGCTTTGGAGACATGGCAGCACTACCTATGGCCTAAAGAGTTCGTAATTCACACTGATCATGAGTCCTTAAAACACTTGAAGGGCCAACACAAGCTAAATAAAAGGCATGCTCGTTGGGTAGAGTTCATTAAGACATTTCCATATGTCATCAGGTATAAGTAAGGAAGGAGAATGTGGTCACCGATGCACTTTCTCGCAGGTATGCATTACTCTCTACACTTGATGTAAAATTGCTTGGTTTTGAACACATTAAAAGTTTATACATTGATAACCATGAATTTTGTGAAGAGTATCGGGCTTGTGAGAAAAACGCTTGTGGTAAGTTCTTTAGACATGATGGGTTCTTATTTCGAGAAAATAAATTATGTGTGCCTAACTGTTTTTTGATGGATTTGTTAGTGCAGGAATCCCATAGAGGGGGATTAATGGGACATTTTGGGGTTGCTAAAACCTTAGCTATTTTGCAGGAACACTTCTATTGGCCATACATGAAACGAGATATTGAGTGAATTTGTGATAGATGTGTCACATGTAGGCAAGCTAAATCCAGAGTACAGCCCAACAGTTTGTATACTCCTTTGCTCATTCCTACTGAGCCTTGGATTGATATTTCAATGGACTTTGTGTTAGGATTACCTAGGACTAAACGTGGAAGAGATTCGATTTTTGTGGTTGTGCATAGATTTTCTAAGATGACACACTTTATTTCATGTCACAAAACGGATGATACTTCGCATGTTGCTGATTTGTTCTTTGGGGAGATTGTGAGATTGCATGGCATGCCTAGAACCATTGTTTCGGATAGAGATGCTAAGTTCTTAAGCTACTTTTGGAAGACTTTATAGTATAAGCTAGGTACCAAGTTTTTATTTTCTACTACTTGTCACCCACAAACTGATGATCAAACCGAAGAAGTAAATAGGACTTTGTCTACTTTATTGAGGTAATAATTAAAAAGAACATCAAAATATGGGAAGAGTGTTTACCACATATTGAGTTTGCTTATAATAGATCTATTCATTCTGCTACTAAATTCTCACCGTTTGAAATTGTTTATGGGTTTAATCCTTTAACTCCATTAGATTTATCTCCATTACATGTTTCTGAGAGTGTTAATTTTGATGGAAAGAAAAAGGCTGATTTTGTTAAGCAGATACATGAGAAGGTAAGGCTCAATATTGAGAGAAGAACGGAGCAGTATACAAAACAAGCCAACAAGGGGCGTCATAAGTTTGTTTTTGAACCCGGAGATTGGGTGCGGTTGCATATGAGAACAGAGAGATTTCCGGCGCAAAGACATTCCAAACTACTTCCAAGAGGGGATGGTCCTTTCCAAGCTCTAGAGCGCATCAATGACAACGCTTACAAGCTAGATTTTCCTGGTGAGTACAATGTTAGTGCTACTTTCAATGTTACTGATTTGAGTCATTTTGATGTAGGTGATGATTTGAGGGCAAATCCTTTTCAAGAGGAGGGGAATGATGCAAATAATGGTTTGACTGCAAAGGAGCCAGTTCAAGTTCCAACTGGGCCGGTTACAAGAGCACAAGGAAAGAAGTTCAAAAATGCACTTAATTGACTGATTCAAGAGGTTTTGGCTCAAGCAAATTCGTGGAGGCCCATTGAGGATGGTTAACGAGTTCAACAAAGAAGCATCAATATGATTCAACTAGTAGAAGAATCTGGTCAATATTGATTGTTTTCTTTTGTTTTATTTCTAGAACTTTCCTTGTATTGATCAGCAAATTAAGGAGTTGATTGTTTCCTTTTTGTTTTGTTTCTATTTCTTGAACTTTCCTTGTAGGAAACTTTTCTTATATTTTTTAGCCTATAATAAGGGGTCTAATGGAATAGAAGGGAGACAGTTTACAGATAATTGGTGAGTTTATTCTCTTTGGTTCTTTGAAGGACTATTCGAACTTATCGGAATTCTTCCGTGACATTCATCATCGACTTATCAAACGGCTTTCCACTACCGTTTGTGGCGTCTTTCTTATACCAAGGTTTTTGCTTCGCATTAAATAACGGGTTGAGGTCAATTATACCGAGATTCTTGTTTTTGTTGAAGCAACGGGTCGAGGTCTCCCATCCAAACCTGATGAGAACGTTCTTAAATTTTCTCCTTTTCTTCTACGGGTTTCGTTATTCTTGACGGGATTCGCATCATACACCTCCAAACTTAACCAAGTTTCTAAAGGCACACGTTTAGATTAGGCGGTGATAAGTTGTCAAAAAGAGAGTGAGGTGGCACTCTAGTTTGACATTTGTCATACATGTAAACAGTTTTGGGACACGCTAAAAGAAAAAGTTACCGAATTGCCCTTGGCATATGTATAACATCATTCTCTCAAAGAGAAATTTTGAAGGGAACAAAAATAAAGCCACCTTCCTACTATTGGTTCTTCTAGTTCGTTGGAGAAAGAAAAGAGAAGAAGAAAGGAGATATGTTAAAAGAGATTAAAGGAAATTTGAGGCAACTAACACCTTATTCTTATTCACTCTTTGAATCGTACTTGAGTACAAGTAACATGCATATTTTCTTTCTTAGGATTTATTCAATTTGTATTGTGAGAATATAATACTTTTATAGATTTTGTGTAAGTAACACTTTATTTTTTTGATTCTTTCTTGGAATTTTTATTTTGATTTGTATTGTGTGTACATAATTCCCTTCTATGAATAATTCTAGATCATTTTTGATCTATTCAATTTGGGCATGTTAGGCTAGGGTTTTAGGATTTATTGATCAAATGGATAAATGAAGATTATGGAGTTTTTAGAAAAGAAATTACATGGTCTACCAATTAATTTTAAAGAATTATGTAGTATTAATGCTGAAGTGTTAGCCAAATTCTAAGGCTGAGAAAGAAATTCCTTAAAGGGAAAAATTCACATATCTGCAAAATTGCGGATTTAGAGAGTCACGGATCTGGAGAGTCGTGGATTTGAAAAATTGCGGATTTGGAGAGTCAAGGATCTGAAAAATTGCGGATTTAGAAAATCGCGGATCTGAAACACTGCTGATTTGGAGAGTCGTGGATTTGGAGAGCTGCAGATATGGAGAGTCGCGGATTTGGAAAATCGCGGATTTGAAAAGTCGCAGATCTAGAAAAGCTCGGATCTGAAGCGAGAAGCGCAAATCTGAGGCATGAAGCGCAAATTTCAGTTCATTCAATTTTTGTTATATAAACTTTTACATAGTATTACCTTCCACTAAAGAGGCTAATGTTGACAAGTCATGAATTTTCTAAATATTACTTTTCCTATAATAACATAATGACAAGTTTAATAATAATTATTCATTTTTTGGTAATATGACAAGTGAATATCAAACATGATACATGAAGGCATGATTATTCATGGAAATATGATAACAAACTTCTTGTATCTTGATCACTCGACATGGTCGTGAATCTTGACTCCTGAATTTCTTATTTCTCGTGATTTGTATTCTGATTCAGTGTGCGAAACTAAGTGCCATGTGAAACTAAGTTCTACTCGGAGTAAAGTGCTACACAAAAGTGGAGGCCAGGTCTTGAATCCGTAGGGAGCCACTTTTAAAATCCATGGGGGCCACTTCTTGAATCTCACTTCTAGATATCAGCCGAAAGTGTGTAGAACTAAGTGCTATTAGAAACAAAGTGCCACACAAAAGTGGGGGCCACCTCTTGAATCTGTAGGGAGCCATCTCTAGAACTCATGGGGGCCACCTCCAGAATCCTACATCACCTGACGAAGTGTCAACATGTTATTGAGCCCCTCTACCCTTATTCATCAATCAGTTTCAAATGCTAAAAATGACTTGATATAGTTTCAATAACACTGCTAACATGATGTAGACATGTTAAATTTTACATGATTTCTTGTAAATGTTTCACATAGTTCTTGTTACTTTATTAACTCGTTATTTACACAACATGGACCTGACTGGACTTGTCACTTTTCATGGTTTGTGTCTGCTATTTGCGTGAATAGCTGCGTTTATTTCATTATTCACGTAACATGTTTCATACCAACACAATTTACTTGCATGTCTAATAAGAAGATTTTGTAATTAAATATAGCTATGGTAATAATTATGGAAAGCTTGTTTTTAAATTTTCAAAATAAGACTTGTTTACATAATATGAGATTGAAATAATAGAAAGAAAGATATATTTTCAAGAAAAGACTTAAAAATAAGGGACAAAGAAATTTTTATTTAAAATTGAATTTAAATTATAACAATTAAAAAAAAAAGAAAACGAAAGGTTTTACACAAAAAAAACTAATTTCAATTTTCATAGATAAAATAAGACTAAACTATAATCTATATAAACTTTCAATTATTCTTTTATTTATTTAACTTGTTTTATTATGTATTTTTATGGACTTTCCTCTTCAAATTTCATATGCCAGTTAACAATATTTGCCCTATCTATATATTATTATGTAAAATACAACGAAAGATCAATAATGAATTATATAAAACAATTTTTTTTTCCAAAATAAAGTAAATTATGCAAATATGCAAATTTCAATCCATCATAAAAGTACTAAAGTAATGTTCTTCAATACTTTACCAATGAATAAAATTAAGCATTTTCAGTAATTTCATAATAAAAATATCACTATTACTAAACAAACTCCACAGGAAGATTTATAATTTAGAAACATATCGAAATATAAAATTATAAGCACTGATGTCATTCATTATATAAGAAAAGACAAGATTCTAGAGATTAAAGAAAAACTTTTCATGATTAAAAAAAAAACTTGCGCTTGTTTATTCTTAAAAAAATAATAAGAGAGGTATGCACTTGCTTCTATTAATAATCAAAGTTTAATAACATAAAAATTATTCAAGAAAAAAAATAGTTGGATTAGTACTCACTTTTGCTTAATCTCCTCAAGTTTGAGATCAATAATTCCTAAGTCTCCTTTCTGATCTTCCTCTTCTTCCTTTTCTTTCTCTTCTAAATCTTTTTTTTATGTGATGATTTGATGAGAGATTGATTAATTGTGTATGGATTTTTTTTAGCTATGTCATTAATTAATAATTAATTGATAAGATTAATTTTAATTTTATTTTCATTTTCAATTTACCAAATTTGAGAAACCTAGTATAATTATTTTTATTTGACTTTTGTGCGAGTCAAGTATGAATTAATGAAATATGTAATAAAATCTTCAATATATGAACAATACATAAAAAAAAAAAAATTGAATGATCTCAATCTGTTTTGGTAGGTCTCAATAATTATGCAGAAGTTGTTGGAAGTTATCAGATTTGTTAGAAAGATTTCAATAATTCAAAACAAAAATTAAATCTCATCAAATCAGATATTAATTAGTCATAACTATTATTGACTTTTAAGGTCATATGATAAAAGATCAATTAATATTAATGGTTTTTAATAGATATCATGCATGAAACAAAAATCTCAAATTAAGAAAGAAATATATAAACCTGAAAGGAAACAAAACTGAAGGTATTTGTAATCCAGTAGAATAACTTAAAAATTGAATATACAAAATAATAAATTGTGGGTATTTAGGTTATATTTGGCTCTTAGAAATGAGAGAAGTAGGGAAGGAAAATAGAACTAGCTTCCAAAATGAAAGTTTAGGAAGAAAGTTATTCAATAGAGTTCAACTGTTTGTATGTTTATTTTTGAAAGTAAGGAGTGGAATATGAAAAATATTATTTTATTATCAAATTAAATAAAAATAATATTAATATATTTATTACTTGAGTAGAATTGAAAAATAATAATGAAAATCTAATAAAAAAATAATATCTTAACTTGCTCATTGAGCTTCAAGAACATTTCCAACAAAAAATGAAGAAAAGAGAAAATGAGAAGTTAGGATGTCACGTAGGATCTACGTCATCTAATGGAAGTAACTTCCAATTCTTTTATTGACCAAAACAAACAAATAAAGTAATGAGAATAGTCTTATTTCTACTACTTCCATTCTACTTCCATGCAAACAAACACACCATAAACCAAAATGTAACGAAGAAAATTTTGCAAGTAAAGTGTCACGTAGGTGTAACTCCATCATATAAGAAGTAAGTTTTAACTTATTTTTCAGTCAAACAAACGTTTAAAATAGTAAAAATAGATTTACTTCTACTGATACTATTCTCCTTCCCATGTAAACAAACACACCCATCCTCAGTAGATTTGGGGAGTTGAACTTTCTCGCTTCTAGATACAATGTGCATCACGTTTTTATCCTCTATCACGTAAATAATCGTAATCATCTTTTTTTTTTTTTTTTTTTGCATCTATACCTCTCTAGCAACAATACCTGACTCGATTTCGAAACTGTAATAAATAGAATCGAATATGAAACCAAACTTGTGCCAAAAGCTTCGCATTTCTTTTGATAATCGGATCCGAACTCAACCGAACCCACTGCGTTATCCATGCAATTGGTTGGGTTATCCGAAACCTATCCGGCTTCACTATCCTAATCGCAGTCCTATTATTTTTTTAGGATTTTTACATATCTATCCCTTATATCTTTAAAAATTAGAATTTAATCCTTTAAATCTTCATATTTATAATTTAATCCCTCAAATTTTTTAAGTTACTACAATTTAGTCCCAGCCATATTTTTTATCCAAATTTTCCGTTATACTCTTGAATTATTTCATTTTAGTCATTCCTTCTCTCTTCCTCTTCTCTTCTTCTGTTATTGGATTTTTTTCTCCATTCTTCTCCTCTCTCTTCTCTCTTCTTATTTGATTTTTCTAACTTAGTTCATTTTAGAGGTTAACTGAGAGGGAAGAGATGAGAAGAATAGAGAGAGAAACTTAATATGAAGAGAGAGAGGAAAAAAGAGGAAAGAGAGAACAAAGTGAAATAACTCAGGATATAACAGAAAATTTGGATAAAAAAATATGGTTAGGACTAAATTATAGTAAGTTAAAATATTTAATGTACTAAATTATAAATACGAGGCTATGGGAACTAAATTCTAATTTTTAATTAAGGGAAAGATATATAAAAACCCCTTAATTTTTTTATTTCAATTTGCAAATCCCCCTACTCTCTCTCTCTCGCGCTCTCTACACCCCCCCCACCCCCCCCCCCCCCCGCCCCCCGCCCCCGCAGACGCTCTCTCTCACCTCGACCTCTTCCCTTAATTTTTTTATTTCAATTTGCAAATACCCCTACTCTCTCTCTCTCTCGCTCTCTCCACCCCCCCCCCCCCCCCCCCCCCCCCGCAGACGCTCTCTCTCACCTCGACCTCTTCGCCTCCCTCGCTTTCCCAAAGAGACATCCAAATCAAAGGTAGGGTTAGCGTTTCCAACCCCCGAAAAATCTGGACGATGATGGGCGGCAGAGGCAGTTACCACTACCACTACCACCCAGCCTACCGCCCCAAACCCCAATTCCGTGGCCGCCCGCCGCCGGAGTTCGCCATCCTCCTTAAATACCCTCCTTTCAAAGATCCGAAGCCCCTCGCTCCCCGCGCCATCGACGACCTCATCGCCTCCCTCCCCTCACCTCCCAAGGCACCCCTCGTCTTCCCCTCCCGTGGCGGCTTCACCGGCGAAAGAAACAACGCCGCCAAGCTCGTCTTCCCCTCCGCCTCCGACGCTCTCGACGCCGTCGCCTCCCTCTGGCGCCGACGCCTCGACGGGGCCCACTTCCTCGTCCCGGTGATCGACAGCCACGATGCCTCCCTCAAGGAGGACGAGCTGCAGCTGGTTAAAAAGTTGACTATTGAGCATGCCGAGCGCCTTTTGGATGGCGAGGCTGTGAATGAGTGGCGGAGGAAAGCGGTGGAGATTGAACGAGATATTAAGAAGAAGAAGGGTCTGCATGGTCGTCGCCCAAATAAGTCCTTTGTTGCCTTGGAGCGTTTTGAGGAGACCGAGAGGTTGGAGGTGGAGTTGCAGCAGATCAATGGGAAATTGGAGGAATTTCGGGTTTCAATTCGGAGTATATTGAGCTATCTTAATAAGGGGAAAGGTATGGATTTGGAGGTTGGGGAGTTTGATGTATTCAAGTTTGGAAGATATTTGGATTTGCATGGTTTGGTCCGAATTCAGTCTATGCTGATGAGGGAGTGCCGGCGGCTTAGTGATGGATTGCCTATTTATGCTTGGCGGAGGGAGCTTCTTCGTACTATGTATTTCAATCAGGTACATTAAAGGTTTTTAATATAGAAAGAAGTTTCAATTATTTACTTGTATGATAGATGTCGTTAATTCATTGCAATATCTTTGTTTTTTATGAATATTATACTTTTTTGTGAGAGAATTAGACCCCATTCTGATTAATGACGCACGTTAAATCCCCCTATTGACATTGTCGGGAGTCGAACTTGAATTCTGCCTCTTGGTAGTTGTGGTTAATACATTGCGATATCTTTATTGTTTATTAAGTTCATACTTTTTTTTAAGAGAAATAGAAAATTGTGGCCTAATTACTTACCAAAGTTTAATCCCCTAATTGACATTGTTAGGAGTCGAAGATTCTTCCTCTTGATTGATGTGGTTAATGCATTATGATATTTTCTTATTTATGAGGATTGTGTATTTTCTTTAAATCCCATATTGACATTCCTAGTATTTGAACATGGAACCTTCCTCTTGGTAGATGTAGCCATGCATTGTGATATCTTTGTTGAAGATTGACCTTTTTTTTGTAAGACTAAAAACATAGCCTGATTTATTGGCCAACTTAAATCGCTCAATTGATATTGTGAGGAATTGAACTGGGACCTTCCTCATGGTAGATATGGTTAAAGCATTGCAATATCTTTATTATTTAGAGGATTATTCTTTTTTTTTTTTTAAGATAATTAGACTGTAGTTGATCTCTTACCCAAGTTAAATATCTTGGTTTACATTGCTGGGATTCGAAATTGGAATCTTCCCTCTTTGTTGATGTGGTTAATGCATTTCAATATTTTTTATTATGAAGATCATACTTTTATTTGAAGAGAAATAAGATCTTGGCTTGATTAATTATCCAAGTTAAATTTTCCAATTAACATCTCTTGGGAATCGAACATGGTACTTTTCTCATGGTAGATGTGATTATTGCATTGCAATATTTTTGTTACTTGTGGAGATTTTTTTCTTTTTTTAAGAGAACAAGGCTGTAGTCTGTAGTTAAATCCCCCGATTAACATTACCATGAATTGAACTCAAACCTTATTTTCACTTAATAAGGTTAATGCATTGTGATATCTTTGTCTTTTATAAAATTATTCTTTTTTTAAGGGGACAAGACCATAGCATAATGAAGTAGCCAAGTCCCCCAATTAATGTTGCTAGGAATCGAACTTAGATCTTCCTCTTGGGAGAAAGGGGTGTTATCGGCTTGACGAACCCACTTTTAATTTGCATGAATTGTGTGTATATGCTATTTAGGCATTTTTGGTGATAAATTAATGCTTTCCTGCCACCTGTTTTCATTAAAATTTATATTACTAGACATATACTGGATTTAAAAAAAGTACATACATACCAATTTTGAATATATATTACGCAATCATGCATGCACTGTAATTGTTGGCCACTGCTATATTGGATGTGTATTATTGGCTTCTTGTCGCCCATCTTATGTAGTTGCTTATTCTGGTTGCCAAATTTGGCATTATAACAATTATCTTTTAAGTTTATTTTTGATTTTTGGTTGTTCTCTTATAACGGAATTGTTTGCCATATACTCTGATGCTGTTCTTTCCTATGTTAAATTGCATACTATATCTATTTGTAATCTGTTTGCAGACATACTACATTTTATTATCTTAAGATTTTATTTTAATTGTACATACCTGATTTTGTGTCACAAAGTTATTTTCAAACGAGAGGAACTGCTAACTTATATGTAACCTAGGATTTGTAGATTGTATAAATAGTATTTAGGCTTTTTTTGGTGGAATTAAAAAAGGGTATAGATGAATTTCTTTGCTGTCCAGATTTAGAAATATGTAAAAAGGGAGGAGAGAACAAAAGGAGACATACAAGATGCCTACGTTGTCATTTTGATATTTCTATTGAGATTTTTATAGAAACAGCCAAAGAGCTGAAGAAGAAGAAAAGGGAAAATGAAGACCCCAACCTATTTACTCCGATATTACCGATTGAGTTTTGGTTTTTATGTAGGCTAGTACATGATAAAGTATGATCAAATTCTTGAGGTTTCATAAAAAGTAGGGTTTAAAATATTGGAACCAATATTGCTATGGACTGATAGTTTATAATATAAGAGATCAGCAATATTGGACCTATTGTATCGTCAATATTAGATAGATCATAAAGTATTGACAATATTGGACAATACCCGAGCTGATATTATATGGCTTATATCGTAAACAATACTAATGTTGATATTATAGGGGTTATATTGTAATGAATATCCCAAAATCTTGATAAGATATTTGCCACGCATCTTGGTTTTGACTTATATTTAAAGCCTTGCATGAACATTATTGCTAAGTTAATGAGCTAGTGATGGTAATTGGATTAAAATCTTATTATTCTGCTGCCAAACACTTTGTTGTTCTCTATGTTGTCCATAAATTGGTGATGCTAGTATGGATTCATTGGAACTTAGATTTGTGTCAAGCTTTTGCCAAGCCTAGCTCCTTTCTTAATTTATCTGTTGCTGAAGATATTTTAGCAATCAGCCGACAATAAGAATTTCTAAAGGGAAAGTGGAGATCCTTATAGTTGGTCTCCATGTAAGTGACCTTCTCAAGTCATATTAGAAGTCACATGTCTTTGTTCTATGTGAAAGCCCTTCCATTTCTATGTGATCATCATATATATTGGATGCTAGTTCATACTCAAAATGAGCTTCGTCCTCTTGAAGTTTGGATTTTGTCTTTGATGATATCCATTGAAAGTCCCTTGTAGTTATTTATTGATGCTTTGAAGGTGGAACATCTTATACTCCTGCCATATCACATCATATGCATTGTGTATCATTTTCATTTTGTGTTATATATAACATATCATATCTCATATCATATCATAAGATACATTGATCAATATTTAATAGGTAAGTAACCAAGCGCATATATATAACAAACTTGTGTGTAAATTTAAAGCATAAGTAAATAAACGACGAAGGGTAAATTCTAAAGCGGGTAATATGCAAAATATTAGTCATTGCTATATCTATAGATATATAACATCCAAAGTGTAATGGACACATATCTTTTAAAAAAATTGCACTAGCAAATATAACACATTGTTAGATTTACTTGAAATTGAAAAATGATATATTTCTTTTACTATGTTTTATCTTCTTTGCTCCACTCAATGTTCTGCTTTATTATACTCTTATTTCCTTTTTCTTTTCATTATTTATTGTTTCTAGTGGTATTCAAACAATGAGGTTGTATCAATAATTATACAAAAGTTGTTAGATACAAAATATTAGGAACAAACAACTGTTAAATTAAGATTTCACTATTAACTTTTCTCTTCCTTTCCAATTTGGCAGACCCACTTGTTCATACTTCAACTTTAAAATACGATAACCCATCCAATCAGCACCTTCCATTATGTATAGTTCTTCTTTCTTAGTAATACTTTCATAATCAGATTTCATATCCTATAGGGAAATCAATCATCTGTTTCTCTAATGTCTTCCCTCGTAGTTTTGGACTGTAAAATACATCACATATTGAACTGTCACAATCATTTCAAAATTTACTATTTGATAATGATAGTTAAAACTCTAGGTCTTGAGAACAAAATAGGAAAAATGAAAATGTGAACAAATTTTGAGATATGAAGAGAGGGAAATTAGGAGTAAAGGCAATAAAATTTAGGATCTTGATGTCTGTTGCCAACCTTATGTAACAAGTACTACTAGACTTTGTAAATGGGACTAGAGCTTATCAGGATTTCTCATTTTGTCCAGATTCTGAAATGGAGTAGAAATAGTTGAAAGTGGACGAGAGGAGAAGAGGGAAAAGGCATACAAGACCTAATCTCCAAAAATAAGCCTTTTAACTGACTCTAATATTTTATATTTCCATTAGACTTCATCCTTTACAATGGCTATTGCATAATAGAACAAGAACAAACATTTGGAGTTCAATATCGGGACTATTTTTTGCTGATGCAATTTACACCTGTTATAGTAACTTAACAATTAGGATGGCATTATTGATTTAATACTGGATCCTAATCAACTAACTATTACCGGTATTTGGACAAAAAAGAAAAAATCTTAATTCTTAATGCATAGCCATATCTAAATGCTTCTTGTGTAGTTAGATTGTTCAAATTTTAATGCGTAAGTACAATCCTATATTGGAAATGAACAGAAAAACTCATGAATTTCTACAGAAGATGTAACCTGAACATGAGTATTTGTAATGAAAACATGATTGAGTATCCCAATGTTTCTTGTGTGAATTTGAATTTCATGGGAATTACCAAAAAGATGTTTATGGTTTGTAGTCAACACAAGGAACAATAGTTGGATTGAAAAGATTGAGACATTCCATTGTAGGGTTTGTTTTACTAACTAGTGAATGCATCTGGCATATTTAAAAGAAGCAAATCGTTGGCAGAAAACTAATATGGGAAAGATTAAGCATGATTCCACTTGAATCTTATTGTATTGCTTTGGTGAGGCTATCTGATAGAGATTTGATTATGATTTGATTAGAATTTGGTTAGATTTGGTATTATCTTGTTGCATTAGGATTTGATTAGAAATTTGGATAGACTTGGTATTTTGTTACTTTAGAATTCTCTATATATATGGCTTGTAAAATCCTAATTTGAATATAGAGTGAAATATGATTTTTTTTGAGAGCATGTGATTTGCTTTATCAAATCTTTTCTCGAGTGATTCGTGAGAGAGTGGGCGTGTGATTCGCCTGGACGTGAGGTCCAAACCCTAATTTATCCTCCAAAACCCTAAGTTCTTCCCCAATTCATCCACCACAAATCCTAAATCGTTTCCGTCCGCCGTCAAATTGGTATTAGAGCCTAAGATCCACATCTTCAGGTATTAGAATCCAAATCCATCTCCATCTTCCTATTTTTCTATCTTTTTTTTTAAATTTCTTTTGTTTTAGATTTGACTAAAAAAAATCAGCGAAAAAAAAGAGAAACAAATCAGAAAAGGAAAAAAAAAGCAGAAAAAAAGGAAAAAAAATCGAGTGAAAAAAAAGAAAAAAGAAGAAGAAGAAGCGAGCAGAAAGAAATAGTAGGAGAAAAAAAAAAACCTAAACCCTCTCTTTCTTCCGTAGCACCCCGTTCCCCTTTGCCTCTTCATTAAAACCCTCCAGCACCCTAGAGAGAGGGAAAAGAAGAAAAAAAAAGAACAGAAAAGAGAAGCAGCAGGAAAAAAAAAACCCTCTCTTTCTTCCTCAGCACCCCATTCCCCTTCGCCTCTTCATCAAAACCCACCAGCACCCTAGAGAGAGGGAAAAAGCACCCTAGAGAGAGGGAAAAAAAAAGAAAAAAAAGAACAGAAAAGAGAAGCAGCAGAAGAAGAAAAAAAAAGAAAAAAAAGAGCAGAAAAGAGAAGAAGCAGGAAGCAGCAGAAAAAAAAAAAGAAAAGAAAAGAGAAGAAGCAGTAGAAAAAAAAAAAAAGAAAAAAGAAAAGAGAAGAAGCAACAGAAGACCTGATCTCCTCTCAAATTTGCCCTCAGGAGACCTGATCTCAAATTGGATCCAGTTTCTTTTGAGATCAGACCCGAACCCATTTTTAATTTATTCAGACCCGACCCGCTTGCAATTTCCAGACCCGTTAAGAGTTATTTTGAGAGATTTGAAGCCATTTTGACCCCGCCCAGTTCGAGCCTGAGCTATTATTAAGGTGCTTCTTGGGATTTCTACTTCAGAATTTGTGCAAAATCTGTAACACTCCTAAAAAGAATTCGTGCTTAAGTGTGATTTACTCTACATCGAGGTAATTTCTAATCGCGCTGTTATTCAGTCAGTAGTATTTTGTACTCCATTCTTGTTATTTGCGTGGACTTGGATATTTTATTGTTACTTATAATTTACCACGAGATTTATTTGTGTTACATTATTTGCATAAATAGGAATTAGATTTTCACGCATATAGCAACTTTCGGACATAAGAATATCCTATTTGATCGCATTTAGTTTGTGTTTAGGATTTTGCATATTTATCTGTGTGTTTTATTGTAACTGCATATAGATAATTATTGCATGCTTCGTAGTGATAAAAATTTTAGAGAAGTCATAGATCTCACTTAAGTTTTGAATAAATTAAATGAAATAATGAATACTAATAAAAAATTTCAAACTGGTTTAAATGTAATAAATACACGTTTAGATAATTTAGAAACACAAGTCAATGAACAAAAACCTGCTGAAAATAATCAGAGGAATGAAAATAGACAAGGAAGATATTATAATATTGGAAGAAATAATAATTTTGAGGATGAACATCCACATGATGATATCACACGTAAAGTCAAAATAGATATTTTCTCTTTTGATGACACTTATGACCCCAACGTTTTTGTGATTGGTTAGCAGATATGGATCATTTTTTTGAGTGGTATGGGATGTCAGAAGCCCGAAGAGTCCATTTTGCTAAATTAAAATTACAAGGATCAGTAAAAGTATATTGGATGTCAGTTGAGAGACGATTAGTAAGAGAGCAACAAGAACCAATTGAAATATGGTTTGAAATGAAAGAACTTAAAAAGAAATATCTTCCTCCAACTTTTAAGAATTGCCTTCTTGATCAGCTGTCTAATCTAAAATAGGAAAATATGAGTGTGACTGAATATATGCATAAATTCGATGAGCTCTTAGTGCGATGTGACATTCAAGAAGACAGTCGTCTAACCCTTTCATGATTTCGCACTGGACTCAAATCCGAACTCAAGCGTGAAGTACTTACACATTCTTTAGATTCTGTTGAGAATGCATTTCAGTGCGCTCTCAACTATGGGACATATTTGCGCACACCCTTTGATAAAAAGTCACTTTCAAAACTGCGGAGTATCCCAAGTGACAATCTGACACTAATACCACAAATACTAATACTGTTTCTAAGAATACAAAAGGTAAAATAGTCACTGGTGAGTCATCAAAACTAGCCACAAAACAAACTGAGTGCTTCAAGTGTCATGATTTTGGTCATTTTACTTATTAATGTCCTACAAGAAATTTATTAATAGATGAGGTTCATAATAAAGATAATAGTGAAACTGAAGAAGAAATTTATGAATCTCAAGGAAATTTTAGTGATGTTGAAGATGATCTAATAAATACACGTTTACACGTTGTTAGGTGTTTGCATTCTGTATCAAGAAATGAGGATTGGCGTAGATCTAATGTGTTTCACACCTATATCACACACAACGGTAAGAGTTATAAAGTTATAATAGATGGAGGTAGTTGTGTCAATATAATTTCTAAATCGGCTGTTGACAGGATGAGCCTCAAAATTGAATCTCACCTACAACCGTATAATGTAATTTGGGTTGATAAGAGTTTTCATGCTATTATTCAGCGTTGTCTTGTGTCTATTCAATTTTCGAGTTATAGTGATCATATTTGGTGTGATGCTCTGCAAATGGATGCTGCACATATTTTGTTTGGTAGATCCTGGTTATTTAACCTAGATGTTAGGAATTATGGAAAGTCCAATACATATGTATTTGTGTGTAAAGGAAAGAAAATTGTGTTGACTCCTCCACCCAAGAGTCCATCTAAAAATAAAAAAAATGGGTTAACAACACTAACTCGAGGTGATAAATTGCTCCATTTTGTGCATAAGAATCATAAGCCTATCGAGTCTAGATCAATATTTCTTGACAAGTCTTATCCACCTATAGATTCACTTGCACAACTTTTGCATCGTTTGTGTGTGAATCTCCGTAGGCAAATTATACTTAGTAATGATGCTTACTAGTTTATTGTAGATATACTTAATAAAGTGCAGGTATTTCTAGCTGGATCCGTGCTGATTAGGGTTCCACCAACGAGCTTTCCTTTTGGGAATGTAGAGGCTTTTCACACCCAATGTATGAATCCTTTTAGGTTTTTGCGGGAGTTTATTATGCTTCCTTTGGAGTCGAATATTCCACCAGCCCCTGATATTCGTTCGATCGTGATTGATTCACGTGTGCCTTGGTGCTCTACTCTAGAAGATCATCGAGATTCTGCTTTATACCTGACATTCTTCACAATATCAGATTTTCAGCTCGCTCCACTTCATCCACATCCATGAGTTTCACCGCCATGGATAAACATGAAAGCTGATATTTGGTTTCGGATATGTCTGATTTATACATATTTGGTATGGTGGAAAGGTTTTTCGGATCTCGGGACGCTTGTTCGACTTCATCCGAGTTGCTTGATCTTCTTCCAGTTGCCATTCACTGGTGGTGAATGTTTCCAAGCGGGGGAGAATTGATAGAGATTTGATTAAGATTTGATTAGAATTTGGTTAGATTTGGTATTATCTTGTTGCATTAGGATTTGATTAGAGATTTGGATAGATTTGGTATTTTTTTACTTTAGAATTCTCTATATATATGACTTGTAAAACTCTAATTTAGAGTGAAATATGATTTCTTTTGAGAGCATGTGATTTGCTTTATCAAATCTTTTGTCGAGTGATTCGTGAGAGAGTGGGCGTGTAATTCGTCTGGACGTGAGGTTCAAACCCTAATTTATCTCCAAAATGCTAAGTTCTTCCTCAATTCATCCACCACAAACCCTAAATCGCTTCCGTCCGCCGTCACTATCAATTGAAAAGTAAAACCACTGACTAAAACTTTTAGGAGCTGCTTGAGATCAAAAACTTGTGAGTTGAGATCTAAAACTTGTGAGCTGGATAAAAATGAAACTTGAAGCCTTTTGTTCTCTAAATGGTTGTAATAAATGCGTTATGATTTATGGTGACATATCTATATCTTGTTTCCTTGCCTTCTCTTATGGATAAGGGGCTTAGGCCCTTTAAAGTCCTGGTTTTGTAAGAATTTCATGCAAGTAGTAGGGGATTTTGATTCTTTGAAAACTACAGACTTTTTTTTCTTCCTTTTATATAGCTGGCTCATTCAGAAATGGTGAATAGTAAGGGTAGATTCTTTCTATTTATCATCTTTAGATTGATTTGCAAATTTAAAATTTTACGGACCTTTCTAACAAATATAAGAGTGATTTAAGAACCTTTCTGACAAAATAAGGATGATTACTGTTGGGTGTTGGGGTTGAAGTTTTTAATGATGTGAGGGGGACTGTCAATGCTATTTATTTATCATTTTTTTGGAGAATTAATTTTATCTTTATTTATATTTGGACTTCTATTTGGTAAATTACATATTGCAAAACAATGTTGTGAACAAGCTTTTAAATATCAGTTGACACTTACATGTTGCAAATTACAATGTTGTATGGGAATTTGAGGTACTCGATACACAGTAGTACATAATTTCGTCCAGATATTGCTGATATTTCTATATTGCTGATGTGATATACCTGATACGGCGATTTCAATATCATAAATCACCAATGGATACAGATACCAATTCTGGTATTTTAAACTTGATTGTTATCTCTACTGCTATGGAATCTAGTCAATATTTTTTGTTCCTTACAATTGCAGAGCATTCAAAAATTGCTTTGTATTTTCACTTAATTTACTTGACACTAGTGCCATTGATTTCCTTGTTGTTAACTAGTTGCTATTTGTCTAACATATTAACTTCCGAGTATTCACCTATTTGCCTGACATATTAACTTCCGAGTATTCACCAGCATTTTCCTGGTGTATTCCTTCTGACAATCATCAATTGCTATCTATATAAGCCTAGTTGTTTAGTAGATTATGCTGATTACTTCTTTAGTGTTTCAGTTCAATCTCACAAGTCAAGACTTTCAGACATCTGATACATGTCTTTTTGAATAAAGTATATTAATGCTGAGATGTTATGCAGTCTAAATATTCTCCTGATTTCCTTTCTCATAGGTTGCAGTCATAATTGGCGAGACTGGTTCCGGAAAGAGTACACAATTGGTTCAATTCATTGCTGATGCTGGGCTAGCTTCTAGCGAATCAATTGTTTGCACGCAGCCTCGCAAAATTGCTGCTATTTCTGTGGCTGAAAGGATTGGGGAAGAAAGTGTTGGATGCTATGACAATGACAAGTCAGTTGTTTCTTATCCCTCATATTCATCTTCTCAGGAACTCAAGTCAAGGATAATATTCATGACAGACCACTGTCTCTTGCAACATTACATGGGGAAAAGGAAATTTGATGGCATTTCATATATTATTGTAGATGAAGCTCATGAAAGAAGCTTGAACACTGATCTTCTTTTGGCTTTGATTAAGAAAGAAGTGCTTCAGAGTCAGTTAAAGGTTATAATAATGTCCGCCACGGCTGACGCAAGCAAGTTTGCAGATTACTTCTGTGGCTGTCCTACCATCTGTATGAAGGGGAGAAACTTTCCTGTCAGTATTAAGTATGTTTCTGATGTATCTACTGAGGCTGCTTGGTCTAAAGTCCCTTGGATAATCTCTGGTAGATGTGCTTCGTATGTGTCTGATGTAATTATGATGGTCAACATTATACACAAAACTGAAGAAGATGGTGCAATTCTTGCTTTCTTGACTTCACAGATGGAAGTAGAATGGGCTTGTGAAAACTTTAGTGAGCCTGCAGCGGTAGTCTTACCAATGCATGGAAAACTTCCTCATGATGATCAAATTCGTGTAATGCAAAATTACCCTGGAAAAAGGAAAGTTATATTTGCCACGAATGTAGCAGAGACTTCCCTTACTATTCAAGGTGTTAAATATGTAGTTGACTCTGGTATGGTCAAGGAGAACAGGTTTGAGCCCACCACGGGAATGAATGTCTTAAAGGTTGGTAGGATCAGCCAAAGTTCTGCCAATCAACGAACTGGTCGAGCAGGTCGAACAGGACCAGGCAAGTGTTACAGGCTGTACTCTGAATGTGATTTCCAATTAATGAAAATGCATCAAGAGCCTGAAATCCGTAAAGTACACCTTGGAATTGCTGTTCTTAGGATTCTTGCCCTCGGTATAAAGAATGTTCAAGACTTTGATTTTGTTGATGCTCCGGATCCAAAGGCAGTCGACAAGGCTGTTCAGAATCTCACCCAGCTGGGTGCTATGGTGATAAAAGATGATGGTTTTGAGATTACGGAAACTGGCTGTCACTTGGTCAAATTGGACATTGAACCACGGCTTGGAAAGATAATTCTCGATTCTTTTGGCTGTGGCCTTAGAAAAGAGGGGCTCATTCTTGCTGCTATGATGGCAAATTCTAGCAGTATATTCTGTAGAGTTGGTAGTGTGGAGGACAAGCTTAAAGCTGACTGTCTCAGGTTGCCATTTTGCCACCGTGATGGCGACCTTTTCACTCTTCTTTCTGTTTATAAAGAATGGGAGGAAGTGCATGAAAGTAAAAATAAGTGGTGTTGGCAGAATAGCATCAATGCAAAATCAATGAGAAGATGTCAGGATACTGTAATTGAGTTGGAAAAGTGTCTGCGATCTGAACTCAACATTATCATTCCTAGTTACTGGTGCTGGAATCCTCATAAACCTACAGAATATGATATATTATTGAAGAAGATTATACTCTCATCTCTTGTGGAGAATGTTGCCATGTACACTGGGTCCGAGCAACTTGGCTATGAAGTGGCTTTATCAGGAAAACAACTGCAACTTCACCCTTCATCCGCATTGCTGGCATATGGACAGAAGCCGAGCTGGGTAGTTTTTGGTGAAATTTTATCAGTAGATAATCAGTATCTGGTTTGTGTAAGTTCTGTGGAGTACAATGACTTGCTAAATATTTGCCATCCTTTATTTGATGTTAGACAGTTAGAAAGCCGGAAGATGAGTGTGCATGTAAGTACTGTAGTTGGAAATAATCTTCTTAGGAGGTTTTGTGGCAAATCCAATTCTAACCTGCAAAATATCATTTCACATATCAAAGAGGAGTGCATGGATGATCGAATCAGTATTGATGTTGACTTTGGTAGAAGAGAAATTCATGTTTGTGCTACTGCAAAGGATATGGAGAAGGCATTATCTACTGTCACTAAGTACTTAGAGAGTGAAAGGAAATGGTTGACAGATGAATGCATCCAGAGAAACTTATTCCGTGTTGGACCTGGATCTCCTCCCTCTATGGCTTTGTTTGGAGCTGGTGCTGGAATTAAGCATTTGGAACTCGACAAGCGGTATCTTACTGTGGAAATATTTCATCCTATTGCAGCTCAGCTAAATGATAAGGAACTTCTGATGATGGTTGAACAATATGCTCCTGGAGTAGCTGGCTTTTTCAAACTTGTGGGGACTGGCTCAGAAAATGCTGATTCAACTAAGTGGGGCCGGATGACATTTCTTTGTCCTGACTCTGCTGAAAATGCTGTGGCTAAATTGAATGAGGTTGAATTTTATGGCTCCTTGTTGAAGGTAGTCCCAATTAGAGCAGGCGATCACAAATCATTGCTCTGTTCTGCAATAACAGCCAGAGTTTGTTGGCCGCGTAGACAAAGCAAGGGAGTTGCACTAATTCAATGTGCAGAGGAGGATGCTAAATGCATTGTTAACGACTGTTTTGCCTTAGCAATTGGAGGAAGATATGTGAAGTGTGAGGTCAGCTTAAAGTGCAGAGGCTGTGTGTTTGTATCAGGGATTCCAAAAGAAGTACCAGAATCAGAAATATATGATGAATTTGTAAACATGACGTCAAGGAAAATTCTTGGAGTTAAACTGTTGAAACATGATGCTATTAATAGTGCCTCGAAAGCTACTTGCGCTGAAGCACTTAGACGGGAAATTGCTCCTTTCATGCCTAACAAGCAGTCTATAAGCCAGTTCCAGGTCGACGTGTTTAGCCCTGAACCTAAAGATCATGTGGTGAAAGCTTTGATAACATTTAATGGAAGTCTTCATTTGGAGGCAGCAAAGGCTTTGGATCATCTTGAAGGGAAAGTATTACCTGGCTGTCAGTCATGGCAGAAGATACAGTGTGAACATGTATTCTGCAGCGCTGTTTCTTGTCCTCCTCGTATCTATGCTGTTATTAGGGATGAGCTCAACTCTTTGCTTAAGAGCTTCAGGTGTAGGGCAGGTATGATTACTTTAAAAATTCTTATCATGTTCATCTTTCTATTGAATCATGAACTTTGATTTCATTTGCGGTCAAATGAATTTTATGCTTTTTCTTTGTGCTTTACTGGTTGATGGTTATATAATTTACTAATAGCTATTCTTGACTGTGGTACCCCATGGTTTGTACCCCAAGCTATGAATAGTAGCACATTAGAACTAAGAGCATGTCATTTATGATATTTCCAAAGAAATGAAAAAAAAATTTAGCGAGCCTTTTTGAGGTGGGAGCCATGCTAAACAACCCTAGGTTAAGCATGTTCGCGTAGGAGCAATACAAGGATGGGTGATCTCATGGGAAGCTTCTACTGGGCGGTGCTACACATCAAATGCAGCCCTTAATTCGAAGTTTTTGGTAGTTTGCCTGCAAAAGTAGTTGTATTAAGTTTATCGTTTTTTTGGTTTTCTTTCTGTATCTCTTTGATGCACATCGTTGTTGATGTAGACACTCATGAAGTGCAAAAGCCATTTTTGATTCAGATTGGGAAACGACCTAGTTGGTACAGAATTGAACCCTAGAAATTGAATTAGGACGAATAGTTTGGTTCCAGTGAGAATTGGGGTTGCAAGTGGATCTATATTTTCCTACCCAATCTGGTTCTGTATTGATTTACATCGTTGTTGATAGAAATCTGATCTCTTTGATGTACTTTGTTGTTGATGTAGACACTCATATAAAGTGCAAAAGCCATTTTTTATTCAGATTGGGAAATGACCTAGTTGGTGCAAAATCGAACCCACCCTAGAAATCGAATTAGGGTGAATAGTTCAGTTTCAGTGAGGATTGGGGTTACAAGTGGATCTGTATTTTCCGAACCCAATCTGGTTCTGATCTGATTTATGCTGAACCTGAATCCAAAATCTTTACCCGTGAGTATTGTTCTGTAATATAGACTCAAAACTTGAATAATTTTGTAGGTTGGAACTAGGTGTTAAGTCTATGACAGGTTATTGAAAGAAGAATTGGATATTTTAAATAAAAGTAGAAGAATTTCTCTATTTGCCAGCAGGATATAATTTCCTGATATTAAGAATTCAACAATTACTTTATTTATTTTGAGGAGCAGAGCAATTCCCTAAATTGGTACAGTTATTTTTTTGTGTGAACTATTTTTAGGGATCTTATCAGGTTACATTTTATTAATGTTCTTGTTAATCTCCTATATTTAAAGTTCACACTTAGTGTAATAGATCTTTTCACAGTAACCGTTGCGCTGGAAGTTAATCAGTCCTTAACCATTCTTACCGGCAAGGGGGTCTAGCATCTTGATGCAAGTATGGCCCACTTGATCTTCTTAGAGCTGTTTTCAAATTTATGGACTTTGTAATAGGAGGCATAGGATGCATCCAAGGTTTTAAATATAATATCATAATATTATTAGATGGATAAAATTATATACTAATTATCATATATCAAGTGACATATCGGATACTAGGCGATTATTGGGATGTCGTATCAGAGGATAAATATAAATTTTTGTAAATGCCCTGAATATGATCTCGACAAGGCAATGTATACGTAAGTCATAAAAGATGCATAAAACATAATTTAGAGTATATTTTAGCTTGGAAAAGTGGATTAAACCTATGAATCTATGATGATTCAACTGTTTGTAAAAGCAGATAAATCATGAAAACTACATAAAACATAATGTAAGGTATACTTAACTTGGGAAAGTGCATTAAGCCTATTAGTCTATGATTAACTGTTTGTAAAAGTTTATCAAATGCCTCAAGACTACTGTGCTCATCTTACCCATTGCCCCTCATCTATCCTGGGAGCCAGCTTTGTTCTTGCCCAAGTAGTTAGCATTTGCTGCAGTTCCTTTTCATGGAAATACTGCATTGAAACAAGTGTTGTAGTTCTGCAGCCAATTAAACATTGGAAACAGAGTGCAGGATGCAAAATTTTGAGCCAATCAAAAGTAAATTATGGTACATTATAATTGAAATTTGAGATTTTCACATTTTGTAAACGTAACCTCATATTTTTTCACTCCCTCAAAACTCCTCCCAACATCTTTTCTGTGCACAAAAATTTGACCAGTCTTACAACCAACTTTTCCCTGAGTTTGCTTTTGATAAGTTAGCATCATACTCCTTTCTAGGAAAATCATTCCCATGTAAGGGCTCTTTCATCAAACTTTAGGTGATTTCACTAAACTTCCATAGGTTTTGCGCCATTCCTACTAAATCCCTAAATATTTTTTGTCTCACAATTTTCAAAATTCTCTTAGTAACACCCATTTCGTAATTATTGCCGATCATATGCACATCATGTGATAATATTTCTTCTATTTATGACAAAAATGCCACTCTCTACTAATTGAATAAGAAGTCACTTCAACTAAAAACTGTAATTAGTAAAACTTAGTCTTTGCTTACATTATAGATAAATTCAAAAGGTTCATACTTGTTTCTTCTTCTTTCTCACCCACATTAAACCCAATTTTAGATCCATCTCTAAAACTATCCTAACCTAATTTCTCCATATATCTTGGTTTAATCTTAATCTTAAATGCATCAAAGAACCTAAACCCTCAAAATTTTCCATATTCCCAATTAACAACCCAACTTGCTTAATAATCCTATCCCTACCTAGTCTAAGATACATCCCTAAACTCAAAACCCCACAAATTTGCATAATTCAACTCCAATTAAACACTCCTCGAGTCAGAAGAGAATACAGAGTCGTCTAAGACTAGGCTATGGTTAAGTGAAGAAAGAAGAAAGTGTATATGAATGAGGAAGAAATAGGTATATGTTAACTGTAAATCCGATCCGAGCTTGTTTTGCCATTAGATTCCATACACAAACCCATTACCATGACATACTAATCCATTAACCAATTAATTTATCATCTACACAGAAGTCGTTTTAGGGTTTTGTGAAATTCATAAAAAAATAAACTATGAAAGCTTAGTTGGACGGGAGACAGACATTTCTTTTTTAGTTAATTCTGTTTATTTTTGTGTTATCATGGGCAATTTTCCAAATTCCTGTAGATTGGATAAAAAACAATTCTATATAAAAAGTTAGATGAAATAATTTTACAAAAGGGTAGGAATGAAACTGTTTTAAAAACTTATGAAGCCACACTTTAGTAAAAGAACCCTAGGGACGGATGAAACTGCTGTAAAAATTTCATGAAGTCACACTTTAGTAAAACTATCGTAGGTACTGCTTAGCTTAAGCCCAAACACTTATTATTAAGCTTTCAAACTGCTTTAGAGGATAGAAGGCCCCTCTTATCTTTCCTTTGCCAAATCGGGATGAATTCTTCACATTTTACATACCAATCTACAATACATTACGTGTAAATATTCTAAAGTTTTACCTTACACAAATATTTTATGAGGATTTGTTTTTATAGAACTTTGACAACCCTAGGTACCTTTTACCTATTGTTGGGGTACATAATCATTAATGTAAAAAGATTACAACCAATCAAAATCCAACATTGATCAAAATTAATAATGGAAACCAATGTTTAAAATAGCGATAACGGTAACGTAACGTTTTGACTCTGTTAGGTTATGTCGCATATAACGTAACGCATAACGTAGGTTACACAATTTCCTATTTATTTAATAAAAATTAATATAAACTACATAAAATAATTTTAATAAATTGAAATATAAATATAAAATATCTAAAAAAAAGAATATAAAACTATTTTATTATCATAATCTATTCTAATTTTAAATTTTACAATAATTTTCACATTTATCTTCATAAATTATATTAAGTCTGCAACCGTAATTCTGATCATCATTTAAACAGGAAAAAATATTCCAAATTTTTATTTTAGTTCCAGTTATTATCATTGTTATAATTTATATTTTGTAATATTCAATTTATCTTATTTGTAATTGTTGATTTCAGTTCAGTTAAAAATTCAATATAATCAACAAGTAAGATATTTCAGCAATCAGAGAGAAATTACAAGCGAATAAGAAAACAATCACAAATTAACAAATTAGCAATTCCATAAGCAATCAAACAAGCCAACAATTAATTAAGTAATAAAGTTACAGCAATTCACTAATAATCAAAATAATAATAAATAATAATATAGAAATTACTAAAAGATAACTGTAAATAACGTAACATAACGTAATTTAACGTAACGTTACGTAATATAGTTACGTAATATAACGTAAAATAACGTAAAAAACGTACTGTTACGGTGTATTGAGTTATTTCTAGTTGTTACGTAGCGTCGGGGTTCCGTTAGGTTACGTAACGCAATATAACGGATTTCATAACGCGTTATTTTCAACATTGATGGAAACAATACTCTCATCAAGATATAGTTATATTTTTCTAAATAATTCCATAACCAAAAGTTTAAAATTATCCGAGAAAAAGTAAATTTATTGCCAACTCCTACTATTCTTTCGTTTGCAATTTCAATCATCAAGTAGATAATCTTCAAACAAGAAAATAACACAATATAAATATATCTATTTACCTTATGCAAAGTAAATTAACCTAATAAACCCCAGAATGAAGCCAAAGAGTTCCTTCCCTTATCATCCACGAAATCAAAAGCCAAGTTATCGCCTATAGAACATCGAAGAGAAGCGGAATGAGCTATAACGACTAGCAAATAGTTTCATTATTAATTTTAAATTGGTGCAAAGAGATATCCCAACTAAAATAAAAAACTAATTTTTGGTATCTCAGTTGATATATGAGAATATTTGTTAAAATAATAATGACCAAAACTTGTAATTCCTAAGTAGTCAATTGTCAACATTAATATCTTAAGTTATAGTTTACTAAAGAAAAACCAACTAGTGTAATACCTAAAATTGAACCAGTAAGATACCGCAAGGGAAAAGTAAGATACCGCAAAGGAAAAGAATCATGAAGGTAAATGTTATCAAAGCAAACATCAGAGTGAATTGCCGAAGGTCAAAACACCACATATGATCTGCCTGAAGGCCAGGTACTAAATGTTGATTTCTCTTAAAACCAAAATCCTAAAGGATAATTTGCTTAAAGGCCAAAATGATAGGGAAATATAAAAAACTTGAATTTTTTTTTTGTCAAGCAAGCCGAAAGTCAATGACCAAATTATCCTCAATCAAAATATAATTTCATACCAATTAAAGTTGTCAAAAAAATATAAATTTTTCTATATCATAAATCACGAGCATTCTTATCTAATCACTATTTCTGTAATTATTGAATGTGTTTAAGAGCACTGTATATCACAAAGTGAAATAAAAAAACATGCAACAATCATTTTCATGCCTCGGTGGAGATATTATGTCATGTGTAAAAATAATCCCATGAAAATGTGACCATACTTTTTTGCATTTCTGAACCACATTATTCTAGAAAGTATGGGGCTGATAAATGTTACTAGAAAATGCTAGATCCCCTACACACCACAATTCAAAATGTACGTGACAATTCTTTGACTTTAATAATAAAGCCCTTACAAAGATATATTCTAAAACCTAGAGGTTTGGGAGAGAGGTGTATTCTGATTAAATTTTATAATTAGATTATGTAACGGCCCGCCATCTGGAATGCTGAATAGCTGAGTCATTTGGCAACGTACTTGTAAAAATACATTAAGTCTTAGTACAATATCAGTCATTGCCACATATCACAATAATATTTTATTGGAAAATTGAGCTTTTATTCAATAACTATAGTGTGGAAGCAATCTAAATTAGTACGTATAAGAGTGAAAGAAAAGAACAACAATATGCTGGCTTCAGCTACTCCCTGTAGTGCTCCATAGTTTCAATTTGCTTCATCAGATTTATTTTAAAATCTTGGCGTTCGCTCACAGGTCGTTAGATTGCGACCAAAATATAAAGATAGTACCACTATGAAAAGATAAAGAGTAAGAGTAATTGAAATAAATATGAATAGTGCATATGAATATAATATATAATAAACATGAATTAATTTATTAGTTATGTTCTTGATAGTGTTTATTCTAATTACATCTATGCTCTAGTCTACATATCCAGTGTTTTAATCTAAGATATCTTATAATATTGGAAAACTAACTAATGCTATATCCATATTTCAATTGTCTCCTGTACGGATCCGGAAAATGGTCACATGATTGTCTGACGCTGACTCGGACCTGTGCAATGACAACAATAATATTCTGATGGGATCTAGCTAATTACCACGTACTCATGGTGTGTACAAAAATTAGTTATACAACTTAATAAATCAGCCGAAATTCAATATTCACATTCAATTAATATCTCCTCCAACCCATTATTGTTTACAGTTACTAAGATCGTGTTAAATCTTGTACAATACATTTCCAGTCAATATTCGATTTTGATTCACTTCAAGTTCATTATATTCAAGTAATGTCTAGAAAGAAGTTTTTAATTCTGATATGTTACTTGAATTTTAACCACTAATTTCAGGAATTTTCTAACTACATATTATAATGACACATGGCCATATAAGAGTAAAGAAGTGGAAGGTTTTCTGTACAAGTGCATTCCTTAATTAAATACCACTTTCGTTTAAAACTCTTTCCTAGACACCATTGCTAAACAATATTACAATCATCATCATAAAAAATTAGTATTCTTATTTATAATTTTTAAATATTCATTAGTCAAATTTATAAAATATATTTTATTTGAATAAAGTTTGTGAGACGACCAAATTTCATGTAATAACACACTTATAAGAATATGTATAAATGGGAAATTCAAAATAATAAGAACAATGTAAAAAGTGAGTTCGAGAAGAAACTCACCTTGGCCAGAAAATGTGTTTGTTAAATAAGTTCATAGTCAAGCACCTGATCAAAATTAATATCTACATACGAAATATTAAAATAGTTAAATATAGATTTCTATGATCTTAGGAAATTTTCTTAAATTTTTAAAGCATGTAAAGAGTTTTTTTAGTTGTAATAGAAATTGTGGAATAATCAGTTTATTGGTTATATAAGATAATTAGGTTCTTATTAGGAATTATCTATTTAGATTCGATATGATATAAGCTTATTAAGAAAAGAATGGATCCACCTCTTAACGGATTCTAAGGGAGAAGGGAAAGGAGTTGCTCTGGTGAGAGACTCCGATGAGGGGTGGTCGTGGTTGCCGGGGAAGCGGCTCAGGTGAAACGGTGCATGTTCGGATTGTAGAGAGGGCTCGCAAGATGGCTTCTCTCGTGGTCGGCAGGCCTCTGGTGGTTGGTAGAGTTAAGGGAGAGAGGTGTGAAGAAAGTTGGAAGTTGTAAGGAGAGTTTTAGGAGGCAAATTAAGTTTTAGGAGGTAACTTCAAGGAAATTTTATGGAGGTTGGTTTAAATAGGTTTAGAATGTAGGATTAGAAGGAGAGATGGGGATTAAATTCATAGTTGAAAAGGTAAAAAACATGTGATTTTAGTGATGAATTGGAGTATTAAAATAGAGGATTTAAATTTAAAATGAAAAATTAAAATGTGATACTTGTGGTCAAATGAAAAATTTAAAGTGGCAGAATTAAGGCATGATAGGAGCAGTGTTTTAAATACCGGCCGATATACCGGTATATCGGCCGGTATATCGTTAAAATTGAAGAAATGAGACGATATGGACTTTTTTTTACCGTTTATCGTTTTGGACCGATATGGACTGATATATCGGCCACGTGGCGATATATTGGTCGATATCAAGATGAGAAATACTGGTCAGTATTAGGTAATATCAGTTAATGGGTTTTGAGTTTTGGTTACGAGTTAAACCCGTTAATCCGTTAAAATCCGACCCGTTAAGAAATAAAATGGGTCGGGAGGAGAAAGAAAGGGTAAAATTTTTTCGTTTTCTCTCTCTCTCTCCCGGCGATCCGAGCGATCGATCCCTCCCCGCGACCTAATTCCCAATACAGCCCTAAATCTCTTTCCGATTCTTCTTCTCCCACTCTGGCTCTTTCTCGTTCTCTTTCCGCAATCGTCGACTGATCGAGCCGAACCCTAACTCTAATTTCCCAATCGAGCCATAAATCTCTGTCGTTTTCTCTCTCTCTCTCTTTCTTCTCCGCTCTCCGATTGCTCTTCTCCCAGTCTTGGAGTCTTCGAAGGGTGCTCGCCGTTCTCCGCTGACGCTGCCATCTCAAGTTCGCCGGTACTTCATCCAGTGGGGCAGTGGCCGCCGGCCAGGTAAGTTAAGTTTGATTTTTTTTCATGTTAATTTGATTTAGAGTTACAAATTTCTTCAATTTCTTTTATAATTGTGCTATTTAGGTTTAATTGATTGCGATTTATGTTAGAATTTTTTTTTGGTGTAAGTCAAGTATTTCTGTTTCATGAATAATTTTAGTGTTAATGGAATTTTCATTTTTCAGTTTGGAATTTTGGAAAATATTTGATGCCTAGGGCAGCAGGGCTTCGGTTAGTGGCGTAGTCTACAGTGAATTGATAGTGAATTCGAATCACTGATTCACACTGAATCAGTGATTCGATTCACTGATTCAGTGTGAATCAGTGAACCGAATCAATGATTCAATGTGAATAAGTGACTTCACATTGAATTAGTGATTCGGTTCACTGATTCACACTGAATCAGTGAATCAAATCACTGATTCAGTGTGAACAGTGGTTCGAATTCATTGATTTTGTGTGTTTGTGTGTATGAGTTTCATGGTAGATAAAATTTGTAAATTTGTATTAGTATTTAGTAAAGGAAGAAATAGATTATGTTAGATAAACTTTCATATGCTTACAACTACAAGTTACATTATAGCATGTGCAATTACAAGAATTAGTAGAATTACTGGACTGGATTATTGGATTACTGAACTGGATTACTGGACAAAGCAATTCGAGAATTAGAATGATTAGTAAAAGCTTGAATTATTAATTAGATTAAGTTAATATAAATTAGTAACTTTATTTATGTTATTAACTTTATGGTTATTAAAGTTAAATTTGTATGATTATTTTTTTAACTTAGATTATGTTTATTAACTTTATTTATATTAGTAAAAGCTTGAATTCTTAAATAGATTAACTTAATATAAATTAAGTGCAACAATTATTTAGCTATTTAATCAATTAATGTAAATAAGCCAATGTAAGAACTATAAACTTATTTTATGTGTTTTATTATGTTCTATATAGCCAATTATATGATTATTCTTTAACTGGTATGATACCGATATGACACTCCGGTATTTAGGGTCATATCACGATATTCCGCCCGGTATCCGGTAATCGGTATGTAATTTGGCTGACCGATATGAAACCGGTATTCGATATTTAGAGCACTGGATAGGAGGAAGAGGAATTGATGGGATGTGGGAAAGAGGGATATATTAGGAAAAGTTTAAGTTTATTTAAATTTTATTTTATGACAGTGATTTCTTGTCTTTTTGGTTTAGGAGTAATGTATGTGAGACTTGATATTGGGTTCAAGCATGTCTAAGCACTTCTATTTTTCTTTCTTAAAAATATGCTTTTGGGTTATGGGCCAAGGAAATGGGCTCGGGCTCAATAAATAGTGATATTATATTTTATGGGCTTTAGTATAAATTTTTTTTTATGGCTTTAAAATGGTAATAAATTAGAATAATAATTTGATTAATCTAATTTTGAAATTATACACAGCTATATTTATTTATTCTAATTTATTAAATAATCATAAAAATTTTCGTTAATTAATAAATATTTATGTCGGTTTTGGATACTTATAGACTAATATGCCTAAATACTCACATATGGAGGGAGAGCAAGTGTGTAATTTTATTAGGATTAGATGTTAGCAAAAAAATGGGGATATAGAAACTACATTAACAAAGATGTGAAGCTGGAGGTGAGGTTAGTAGATGAAGGTGGCCATGGAGTTAGTAGAGAGCGAATTGCATTTCAACTTTCATAATGTTAGTGTTTAGCAAAAAGTGGCGAAAGAGGATGGAAGGGACTTTGACTTTCAGTTGAGAGCGTTTAAGGTGCGAATTGTGAGGTTAATTTTTTTTTTGTTCCAAGATGTTTATTAGTAGAATAATTCCACATGAGGTGTTTTATTGGAAATGACTTTAGGGTATTTTATGTTTAATTTAGCCATAATTTTTGTTTGCGCAATCCAAATTGAGTAAAACCAACTTTAATTTTAATTAAAGAGTTTTAGGGCTAGTTGACAACTATATTGATTGGCAGTTTTTTGAACTCTCTTGTACTCCAATCTTTTCATTGAATATATTATTTTGCAGATAACCAATGTGCAACTATGGAAAATCTTTTCTAAAACTTAATGATACTTATTTGGTTTTGATGAGAAAATGGTGTGTGGTGTTTTCTTTTTTTTCTTTTGGATTGTCTCCCGAATAAAATTAATAGTTTTGGTATTTCTGTTTTTAGCTATTCTCATTTATATCAGATATTGTTGGGCTTGTATGATGAGATGAGAACATGGGTGAATGCCAAACTGGAATTGTGGAGGCAAATATTAAAAATTAAAATGTTTAGGTTTTAGATTGAGTAGGTCTAAAACAGAGTGTATTGAGTGCAAATTTAGTAAATAAAAAACCTGAGACGATAGTGGATACCAGACGAGAAAGAGATACAAATAATTAATGAATTTATGTACTTAGGTTCTATTATGCAAAACGATAGAGAGATTAATAGTGATGTCAACCATAAAATTCAAGCTGGTTGGTTGCAATGGAGGAGCACAAAAAGAGTGTTATGTGATCAAACGTTTTGTAAGGTTGAGGAATTTTTTTTTTGAGCTTCTATATTTACTACATGGTACAAAATGCTAGCTATAAAGAAACGTCATTCACAAAGATGGGTGTAGCAGAGATATGCATGTTTCGATGGATGTGCGGTAAAACTAAGGGAGATAAAATGGGAAATGGGGATATTCGTGTTAAGATAGTCATAATCCCATCGAAGAGAATATGCAAGAAATCGCCTTAAATGGTTTAGTCATGTGCAACAGAGACCTATAAATACACCAGTTCGACGAGTTAGAAAAATTTAAAAGGGCATAGAAAAGATTAAAGAAAATATGGATGGAGGTGATAAGAAAAGATATGGATGTTAATGATGACATATTACTCGATAGGCATAAGTGGAGAAGGATCATTCACTTGAGTGATCCGGCATATTCTCTTTTGGAACATGTAGCCTACTCCAAGTAATTGGGATAAAAGGCTTAGTTGTTGTTGTTGTTGTTGTATATTATTGAGTTTGTATTAGATGGGGTGCATAATAGAATAGTGGATAGTGGATACGAGGTACTGGACGATTATAGAGGATATGAGCGTAATATTGGGCATTCATATTGGATATTATTTGTATATATTCTATATATGCAAATATCGAAGTTAATGGTTGTTGTAATGCTCTACGTGTCATCGATTCATTAAAAATGGTATAACATGCATGCAAAAGTATCCAAGGGCAATATGTTTTTGTGCAATACAATAAAATATATAGTGAATCTATTAAAAAGATTTTTTTTTAAAACTAAATACTGAAGTCAGAGGTTAATCATTTATAAATTCAAAAAACAGAGTATTCTTCTAACTATTGTTAGATCCAATTATCCCCATAGAGATTTCGTGAAAACCTTAAATAAAATTGGGATTACTTTTAGGTCTTTATAGAAGTATTTCTATTCTTTTAGTAATGCTTGTTTAAAGTAAAGTGTCTCATTCAATCAGTAACTCATTGATATCCTTTTTTTCTAGAGCATGCGGTTGAAGACTTCTTTGCCTCCTTTAACCCAAGTATATGAGCTTTGTATTCTAGAAGGATGCAATTTTTATTCATACTTTGATAAAATTGGTGTCTACGTAGCACAGGACATGGATATGACATGGCACGGAAACTGGGACATCATACTGTAGCTAAGTAGTCGTTGAAAACTCGAATATACTTCTACCCTTGCAACCTAAATGTACCTGTAGCTGCATTCTTGGAATCCTTCTTCTGTTAGGTATTCGTATCATGATCTTGGTTTGCATTAGTATCATCCTTTGGCCGATGAAACGGTTTTGTTGTTCACTCCATCTTTACCAGAATTATATATCTTGGAGATGGAATATAGAAATGAAATTTTGACATACCAAAGCAACATCTGCAAATTCTATAATGGAAAATGAGAATGAAGCTTTGTAACTTTATAATTGGGCTTAGGTTGTTTCAATCAGGCCTTTCTTACCTTTTTTTATTCTGCTTCATATGAATTTGGGCTTCCTAATCTTCCCTATTTTCTCCTCTTCAGTTTTGTGTTACTTTGTTGTTGCTTCTTCTGATATAAAAATGTAAGATGATATGATGCCAAAACAATTAAGTTGCTTTTATTTTGTCAAATAATTGGAGCAGTCCCTCTTTATGGCTGATATATCATTTGTATTGGTTAATATTTGGAAAGCATTATCATTTTTCTTACACGTGGGTCATTGATATATTCTATTTTTAAACCAGTGTTTGTGATTGAATGCTAATGTTTGTTTATCTGTTCTTTTTCAGCTGTTTTATGGGCATATTTGTTTATTATATGAGAAACAATTTTTCTGTGTTCTTTTAAGCAGCATTTGCAATTAGTGACATTTATTCAATGTTTCTTCTGTAATCTCTTTTCTTATCTATTTTTCATCTTATAGCAAGTACTTTGAAGATAGATTTTGTTGGAGTCTTCAAAATGTTTGTTTTCTGAAATTGGCAGAAAGGCCTGAAACTTGATAATCCAAATTTTCTATGGGCTTCAATCAGAATTTGGTAATCAGATTTAAATGTTTATTATGGGTACCACATGCTCTCATTGATGCATATTATGTATACTGAATATCCTCTTCCTAATACCCAAGGTTTAAGTTTAACATATCTAACTACAAGGTCACATGGATGTTTCGATGTAGAGCCTCCATTGGCCATGTTAAAAATGCATATATACTGCAGTCCAAGAGGGGGCAAAAAAAAAAAAAAAAAAAAAATTGCGGCTGACTGGCACTTGTACTTGGGCATGTAATTTAGATATTATCCTGATCATATATTGAGGTTATAATACTTTGCTGCCTGATTGTGTATTGTTAAATCTGTTACTTTGGTGTGTGGTGTTTTCTTTTGTTTTTTTTTTTTGGATTGTCTACGGAATAAAATTAATAGTTTTGGTATTTCTGTTTTTAGCTGTTCTCATTTATGTCAAATATTGTTGGGTTTGTATGATGATATGAGAACATGGATTAATGCCAAGCTCAGTGTTTTAAATACCGGCCGATATACCGGTATATCGGCCGGTATATCGTTAAAATTGAAGAAACGAGATGATATGGGCATTTTTTTACTGTTTATCGTTTTGGACCGGTATGGGCCGATATATCGGCCACGTGGCGATTTATCGGCCGGTATCGAGATGTCTAATACCGGCCGGTATTTGACCGGCCGGTATTTGATAATATCAGTTATTGGGTTTTGGTTACGGTTTAAACCCAATAACCCGTTAAGATCCGACTCGTTAATAAATAAAACGGGTCGGGAGGGGAGAAAAAAATCCATTTTTTCGCGTATTCTCTCTCTCTCTCTCCCCCGGCGATCCGAGGCTCCCTCCCGCGACCAAAACCCTAACCCCAAATTTTCCCAAATCAGCCATAAATCTCTCTCTGATTCTTTTTCTTCCACTCTCTGATTCTCTCTCTCGTTCTCTCTCCGCGATCGTCGACCGATCGAGCCGAACGGCTGAACCCTAACCCTAATTTCCCAATCCATCTATAAATCTCTCTCGTGTTCTCTCTATCTTTCTTCTCCGCTCTCCGATAGCTCTTCTCCTACTCTGGGAGTCTTCGAAGGGTGCTCGCCGTTCTCCAGTGGAGCAGTCGCCGCCGGCCAGGTAAGTGCAGTTTGTTTTCTTAATTTCAATTTGATTTAAAATTATAAATTTCTTCAATTTCTTTTATAATTGTGCTATTTAGGTTTAATTGATTGCGATTTATGTTAGATTTTTTTTTTGGGTGTAATTTGAGGGGAATTGTTAAATTGGGAGGGTTGAACAGTGAACCTGCTGGTAGGGGTAGTCTACAGTGATTCCTTGAATCACTGATTCACACTGAATCAGTGATTCGGTTCACTGATTCAGTGTGAATCAGTGAACCGAATCACTGATTCAGTGTGAATCAGTGATTCAAGAAATGATTTTGTGTGTGAGTTTTATGCTAGATAAAATTTGTAAATTTGAGTATTTATTATTTATATGTAATTATGTATTAACTGATTTTGTTTCATGCTAGATTCACTGTTGTTGCAGATTATAATTTCTTTAATTATGTCTTAAACATGGTGGGTACAGTGAATGTAGAAGCATATTCAATTTAATACAATTTTCATAGTATAGATGTATTATTCAATTAACTAAAACAGTTTGTTGGGACTAAATTGATATTAAGCAAAACAGGTTGTTATTTGCTTCTTACTAGGTTTGGTTATATGAAATAATATAAGTTACAGTATTTTAAAACAGTGAATATTTGCAGTGTATTGTAAACATAGCATGTATTGTAAACATTGACATATATTTGTGTCATTGACAAATAACATAGCATTTATTGACATATAGCATAGCATAGCATTGACATATAGCATATTATTTGTAAACATGAAATAATATAGCATGTATTGTAAATATTGACATATATTTGCAGTGTTTTAAAACAGTGAATACACATAAATACACATAGCATTTATTTGATTATTTTTTTAACTTAGATTATGTTTATTAACTTTATTTATTTTAGTAAAAGCTTGAATTCTTAAATAGATTAAGTTAATATAAATTAACTGCAACAATTATTTAGCTATTTAATCAATTAATTGTTTGTCTTTTTTCACTCCACTTTTTCGAAGTCAGAAATAGTTTGAAATAGTCAGAAATTCGTAAGTTGAATGTAAATAAGCCAATGTAAGTACTATAAACTTATTTTATGTGGTTTATTATGTTCTATATAGCCAATTATATGATTATTCTTTAACTTGTATGAAACCGATATGACACTCCGGTATTTAGGGTCATATTCCGATATCCCGTCCGGTATCCGGTAACCGGTATGTAATTTGACTGACCGATACTAGACCGATATCCGATATTTAAAACACTGGCCAAGCTGGAATTGTGAAGGCAAATATTAGAAATTAAAATGTTGAGATTTTAAATTGAGTAGGTCCAAAACAGAGTGTATTGAGTGCAAATTTAGTAAATAAAGAACTCGAGACTATAGTGGATACTGGACGAGAAAGAGATACAAATGATTAATCAAACGAGAAAGAGATACAAATGATTAATCAATTTAGATACTTAGGTTCTATTATGCAAAATGATAGAGAGATCAATAGTGATGTCAACCATAAGATCCAAGCTGGTTGGTTGCAATGGAAGAGCACAACAAGAGTTTTATGTGATCGAACATTTTGTAAGGCTGAGGAAATTTTTTCTAGAGCTTCTATATTTACTATATGGTACAAAATGCTAGCTATAAAGAGACGTCATTCACAAAGATGGGTGTAGCAGAGATACGCATGATTCGATGGATGTGCGGTAAAATTAAGGGAGATAAAATGAGAAATGAGGATATTCGTGTTAAAATAGCCATAACTCCATCGAAGAGAATATGCAAGAAATCGCCTTAGATGGTTTAGTCTTGTGCAACAGTGACCTATAAATGTACTAGTTCGACGAGTTAGAAAAAGTTAAAAGAGCAAAGAAAAGATTAAAGAAAATATAGATGGAGGTGATAAGAAAATATATGGATGATAATGAAGGCATATTACTCTCTTTCGGAACATGTAGCCTACTCCAAGTATTTGGGATAAAAGGCTTAGTTGTTGTTGTTGTTGTATATTATTGAGTTTGTATTAGATGGGGTGCATAATAGAATAGTGGATAGTGGATACGAGGTACTGGACGATTATAGAGGATATGAGCGTAATATTGGGCATTCATATTGGATATTATTTGTATATATTCTATATATGCAAATATCGAAGTTAATGGTTGTTGTAATGCTCTACGTGTCATCGATTCATTAACAATGGTATAACATGCATGCAAAAGTATCCAAGGGCAATATGTTTTTGTGCAATACAATAAAATATATAGTGAATCTATTAAAAAGAATTTTTTTTTTTAAACTAAATATTGAAGTCAGGGGTTAATCATTTATAAATTCAAAAAACAGAGTATTCTTCTAACTATTGTTAGATCCAATTATCCCCATAGAGATTTCGTGAAAACCTTAAATAAAATTGGGATTACTTTTAGGTCTTTATAGAAGCTTTTAGTAATGCTTGTTTAAAGTAGAGTGTCTCATTCAATCAGTAACTCATTGATATCTTTTTTTTCTAGAGCATGCGGTTGAAGACTTCTTTACCTCCTTTAACCCAAGTATATGAGCTTTGTAGTCTAGAAGGATGCAATTTTTATTCATACTTTGATAAAATTGGTGTCTACGTAGCACAGGACGTGGATATGACATGGCACGGAGACTGGGACATCATACTGTAGCTAAGTAGTCGTTGAAAACTTGAATATACTTCTACCCTTGCAACCTAAATGTACCTGTAGCTGCATTCTTGGAATCCTTCTTCTGTTAGGTAATCGTATCATGATCTTGGTTTGCATTAGTATCATCCTTTGGCCGATGAAACGGTTTTGTTGTTCACTCCATCTTTACCAGAATTATATATCTTGGAGATGGAATATAGAAATGAAATTATAACATACCGAAAGCATCAGCAAATTCTATAATGGAAAATGAGAATGAAGCATTGTAACTTTATAATTGGGCTTAGGTTGTTTCAATCAGGCCTTTCTTACCTTTTATTATACTGCTTCATATGAATTTGGGCTTCCTAATCTTCCCTATTTTCTCCTCTTCAGTTTGGTGTTACTTTGTTATTGCTTCTTCTGATATAAAAATGTAAGATGATATGATGCCAAAACAATTAAGTTGCTTTTATTTTGTCAGATAATTGGAGCAGTCCCTCTTTATGGCTGATATATCATTTGTATTGGCTGATATTGTCAAATAATTGGAAAACATTATCTTTTTTCTTACATGCGGATCAGTGATATATTCTATTTTTAAACCAGTGTTTGTGATTGAATACTAACGTTTGTTTATCTGTTCTTTTTCAGCTGTTTTATGGGCATATTTGTTTATTATATGAGAAACAATTTTTCTGTGCTCTTCTAAGCAGCATTTGCAATTAGTGACATTTATTCATTGTTTCTTCTGTAATCTCTTTTCTTATCTATTTTTCATCTTATAGCAAGTATTTTGAAGATAGATTTTGTTGGAGTCTTCAAAATGTTTGTTTGCTGAAATTGGCAGAAAGGCCTGAAACTTAATAATCCAAATTTTCTATGGGCTTTAATCAGAATTTGGTAATCAGATTTAAATGTTTATTATGGGTACCACATACTCTCATTGATCAGGTTTAAGTTTAATATATCTAACTACAGGGTCACATGGATGTTTCGATGTAGAGCCTCCATTGGCCATGTTAAAAATGTATATATACTGCAGTCCAAGAGGGGAAAAAAAGAAATGCGACTGACTGGCACTTGTACTTGGGCATGTAATTTAGATATTATCCTGATCATATATTGAGGTTATAATACTTTGCTGCCTGGTTGTGTATTGTTCTCCTAAGCTTGGAAGCTCTCTTGTAAATAGTTGTCCTGAAGATGGATAGGCTTCCAACTTAAAACAGGAATGACATCAGGTTGGCAGTTAATGTATTTGTTTTATTGATGCTCCTATCATGGGTTCTGTTGACCTGAACCATTATTTACGGGGAGAAGGCTTAGCAAGGATGATGCATCTGGAAAGAGGTGGAGGATGGACTTCTCCATCCTTTTCTAACAGTGGAATAACATTACTCACGATTCTTTGCACACATGTCAATGTGCGTGGGTACCTTGATCCAATTGCTAGGAGCATTAGGCAAACCTTCTTGATATTGTAGCTATGTTGCTTTCTCTGAGTACGTTTGTGACTCTTGTATTTAAACAGCTTCAGCTGATCTAGTTAATTGTGCAGATAAATAGGATCAATTTGATCCTGGCCCGCATTCTTAAATGCTCTTTCTTGTTGCTTATAACAGATGATAGTTGACTGTTCTTTTATAATTTTCCTGTCATTTTATTTTTCTTTTTTGGGTTTAGGATTTAGCAACTTCCAGACTAACCAATTGTTTCTTTTATCCTTCTTTCCTCAGGTGTGACATGTGCAGTGGAGAGGACCGTCACTGGAATCTACAGGGTGAAGGTCTCTGCCAATGCCACAAAAATTGTTGCAGACCTAAGGAAGCCACTGGAGCAACTGACGAGAGGCAAGACCGTAACCCATCCTGGCTTGACCACTTCTGCTCTTCTTTTCCTTGTCACCCGTAATGGCATACAACTCCTCCAATCACTTGAGCGAGAGACGGGCACCTACATCCTGTATGACCGTCAGAACCTTAACGTGAAGATATTTGGCTTGCCTAGCTCAATCGCCAATGCTGAGCGGAAACTGGTTAAATCTGTGCTAGTATATAATGAAAACAGACCTCTAGAGATCCGCCTTCGAGGCCATAACCTTCCCCCAGATCTAATGAAAGAGTTGGTCAAGAGGTTTGGTGCGGACCTCCAGGGGCTCAAGGAGAAAGTTTGTGGAGTTGAGCTAAGCCTCAACACTCGTCGTCACATTCTCTTTGCACGAGGGACCAGGGAACAGAAGCAGAAAATGGAAGAGACTGTCTCTGAGGTGGCTCGGTCTCTTGGAGTTTTGTCTAAAGATGCCTTGTTGTCACCATTATTTTCAGAATGCCCAATTTGTTTGTGTGAGATTGAGGAGCCGTACAAGCTAGAGGGTTGTGGCCATGATTTCTGTCGCCCATGCCTTGTGGAACAATGTGAATCTGTTGCTCGTTCGCATGAGGGCTTCCCGCTTTGCTGCACCAAGGCTGGCTGCAGCCAGCCATTCCTACTTGTTGACCTTAAATCATTGCTGCCTTCTGACAAGTTGGAAGAGCTCTTTAGGGCATCATTAGGGGCCTTTGTAGCCTCAAGTGACGGGCTTTACCGCTTCTGCCCATCTCCTGACTGTCCAGGTATCTACCGGGTTGCTGACAAGGAGCTGCCTGAGTCTGTAGGGCCGTTTGTATGCGGAGCCTGCTTGGCTGAGACTTGCACTCGATGCCATTTAGAGTACCATCCATTTATATCTTGCGAGCGCTACCAGGAGTTCAAGGATTTACCAGACAAGTCACTGATGGAATGGCGCAAGGGGAAAGGGCATGTGAAGGATTGCCCGGCATGTGGATACACCATCGAGAAGGTTGACGGGTGCAACCATATTGAGTGCCGGTGCGGGAAACACATTTGTTGGGTATGCTTGGAAGTCTTCAGGACTAGCGATGACTGCTACTCCCATCTCAGGTCCGAGAACCACGCATAAGAGCATAATCTTTGCAGTTGCTTTATATGAAAGCTGTTGTACATATGTATATGTCTATGTATGTATGCACTGCAAACGTATCTCTAGCTGATAAAATGGTAGGGCTAATATATAGATGGTAACGATCATTTTTCTTTTATTGCATTTAATTCGCTTCAAAAAAAAAAAAAAATTAAAAAAAATTAAAAATCTGACAAATAAATAAATAAATAAAGAGGGGGGTGGGGGAGTTGTTTTTCTATTATAATGATAATTTAGAAGCGGTTGAGATTAAAACAAACACATAGAATACTCTTATCAAAGAATTTGTTATTTAAATCTTTAACTACAGATTATATCTCAACATTCAAATCTCCTAAAATTTAAATAAGAATAAAATAAAGTCCTTTACTCTCTTTTGGAACGGAAAGAACCTTAGAACGTACAAGCAAGTGGGAGAAAGGAAGCAGGGAAAGAAAAAAAGAGGAAAGAAGAGATTCGGCAAGGGTTTTTTTTTAAACTCACATAAACATGCTGTTATATCTATAATTTATATTTGAATTAATCAGAGTATAGATTTATGGGTAGATACTATCATAAAATTTATGGTGTATTATTAGTGGTTTCAGTTTTTGATAACACGAAATGCAAACACGATACCTAAAAGATGTTTTACTGTTACCACCATTGTGTTACTCAATAATTCCAAGGCTTACTATATTATTTTGACATTATTCTCTATTTTATCGTGCAAACAGTAGCAATCAGGAAAAATTTAGGTTTCTCAAATTTTAAATATTTTTCAAAGAAAGTAAACTAATGCATTACGTACAGCTAATGTTATCAAATTATTTTATTTATCTAAAAAGATAGAGCAGATGTTATCTTTCTCTATTTTCTTTTGATTAACTTTTTTCTATGTTGATCCCTATTTAAGTTCTATTTTTTTTATTGTTGTTGATGCTTGTTTTATTTTTCGTTCGTGTTTTTTTTTTAATGGGTCCAACCTGATTAACTATTTGATATCTTCTTCTTCTTCTGCTTCTGCTTCTTCTTTTTCTGCTTCTGCTCCTTCTTCTTCTTTTCTGCTTCTGCTTCTTCTTCTTCTTCTTCTGCTTCTGCTTCTTTTTCTTCTGCTCCTTCTCCTTCTTCTTTTCCTGCTTCTGCTTCTTCTTCTTTTCCTGCTTCTGCTTCTTCTTCTACTTCTTCTTCTGCTTCTGCTTTTTCTTCTTTTCTGCTTCTGCTTCTTCTTTTTCTCCTTATGTTTTTCCTTCTTTTTTTCTGCTTCTTCTTCTTCTTCTTCTTTTTCTGCTTCTGCTGCTGCTTCTGCTTCTCTTTCTCCTTTCTCTGTTTGGTTGCAATGACAAGACAACTTTGGAAAAATTCTAAATGCGCACATATTTTACTAGTGAGCACCATTTCCCCTATGTTGTAAATCACTTTACTATATAGTATTTGGTGTGCTTTAGAATTACCCACAACTTTGGAGGCCTATGATGTCTGGTTTGGGAGAAATTCTATTTGCACATGCCAATGTACTCTTGAGGCACACGTTTGTAACTTTGCTAAGTGAGCCCCTTCTAAAATGGAATAATCTTTTCCAGCTATCTAAGACTCGGGATCTCTCTGACTGAAACCTTATACGCGAACTAGGCCCTATTCTTAGTAAGCAACCGTTGCACCCATTCACAAGCATTTGAACAAATTCTACATTTGAAAATAATTATGGGAGATAACCTACTTCTAAATTGAATATTTCATGCTCTAACAAAAGAAAGAGGAAAATGAATATTGGAAATAAAATCCGAAAGGACACCAAAAATTATGGGATTGGTGATAGATTATTAACTATTGCATTGTATATTATTTTTTATTGTTACTATTGTTGTCACAGAATATTAAAATTTAATGATGATCACCAATCCATTAAACTAAACTAAATAACTTACACTGGAATAATCATATACTGAGATTTGGGAAAAATTAAGGTTCATATGAATTAGATGGCTGGACGTAACTGTGCCACTGTTTCCCATTTTGGGAGGATCGGGATAGGCTCCGATCATTACTGCACCACTGTTTTCCGTTTTGGGAGGATCGGAATAGGCTCCGATCAATATTACTGTTCCATTTTTCCGGGGTAGACGGGGATGCGTTCAGACCAGCTATATTCATATTTTCCCTAAATTTTCAAATAGCATAATTAAAATACATCAACTAAAAATAATAATAATGATAACTACGTAGAACCTTCTACTTTTTATTTGCATGACTGTCTATGATATTGAGTTGTTATTGTTATTTTTTTGTGTTTTACTATTTAATATTAGATCGCTTTACTGACGATCCTGATTATGTATGACCAGATGCAGACATTTATCAAAAAGTAGATCCACCAGAAACAGAACAAGATGTGGCATACTTTAAGGAACAGGCAGATCTACAGGAGTGATGAAATTTTTAGTTAATTAATTTCATTTTAGGAAACCGTAATAAGTGCATATGGCACTTCATTTAGTTTTATGTGAGACAGTTATTTATTCAGAAATAACTTATTTGTAGTGACATTTGTTGATTTTATTTAGAGGAAGTTTGTTATCACTTTGATTTAAAAAAAAATTATCATTTATTTCTGTATGTTATTCATTTTAAATTGCCTTGCAACTGTAATGTTATGTTTTGAGGCTTGTCGAGTTGTCATTCTATGCCGAACGTTTCAGCTTTCCACACTACGGAAAGTGGGGTGTTACAGGTGGTATCAGAGTCCAGACTTCTTTAAGTCTATTCAAGTGATTTGAACACACTTGAAAATCATTACAGTCAGAAAAAAAAGAGTTAATTTTGCTAAACTATTTAAGGTTCAATACGACTATATATATATACACATACATAAATATGATTTTTCTAAATATATCTATTTGCTTTTATTATGTTTATTTAAGTAATACTTACATTTTCCTAAGAAGGATGGCTCGTCAGACTAATAGGAATGGAGCAAATTTTGCCTCGACCTCGAACACCACTGAAGCCAATGAAATGTTAGGACTGTTTAGTAAGATGGTTGACGCGCAACAACAGGCCGAAGCCTTTCGAGCAGGAGTGATGGCGGCCTTAGATCGTGTGGCAGAACCGAAGGACCAACGTCCTGGAGGGATATCTGATTTTAGACGCCTTCATCCATCTACCTTTTCAGGGACAGTAGGAGCCTTGGAAGCTGAACAGTGGCTCATACAGAGGGAAGACTTATTAAGAGTTGCTAGGATTCCAGATGTTGACAAAGTGAGTGTAGTCAAAAATTCAATTGACGAATTTAGTAAGGACTTGGTGGCAATCAGAGGAGAACAGACTATCCCAAATAATCTCATGAGATGCTTTCACAACGAGTTTCCTTGCAAAGTTCTTTCCTAGAGCAGCCAGGAGGGAAATGGAGCACCAATTCATTAACTTGAGGTAGGCAGGAATGACAGTAGAAGAGTATGCATCAGAGTTTGTTCGTCTGAGTCGATTTGCGCTATACATGGTATTAGATGAGGCAGATCGTGCTCATTGCTTCCAATAGGGATTGAGGATAGATATCCAGAAGTATTTAGTAACCTCCAGAGTGGAGATCTATGCTGAAGTTATTGATGCAGCTTGAGATATAGAGCAAGTGATAAATAAGGAAAGGAGGGTTCAGTCTTCTGCACTCAAGAGGTCGGCCAGTCAAATGTTGGGAGGAACTTCATCTAGGAATACTGAGAAGCGTCTGGTCATTTCTTAGCAACAGAAGGTTACTTGCACACATTGCCAGAAGCCAGGACACACTATCAAAGAGTATCGGTATGCCAACAACTTATGTCTAGCATGTGGATCAAGTGAACACATGATCGGAGATTGTCCATGAAGGAGAAATATGGGGCCAACGCCTCGCCTTCCAGTATCTCAACAACAACAGCAGTCACAAAAGGATCAGAATGGCAATCAGAATAGGCGACCACTTCCACCTCAGAATAGAGCTTATGAGCAGGCTAAGAAGAATAAGGCAGTGGACATGGGACGTGGATAAGCATATAACCTAACCGCAGAGCAAGCAGAGAAGTCAGATGACGTGGTATCAGGTATGATACTAGTCAATCATATACCCGCATCAGTTTTATTTGACTCAGGAGCATCACATTGCTTTATTTCTTCTAAATTTGTGACACTACATGCCATACCTTATGAAAACCTGAACATTAGATGGAAGATAAATATGGGTAACGGGGATATTGTTTCTAATCAAATGTGTAGATTGTGTCCTGTAGTAATTTGTAAAAGGAAATTTTATGCTAATTTCCTAATTATCGATACTCACGGATTTGACGTGATATTGGGAATGGATTGGTTAAGTACCTTTCATGCAATTATTGACTGCTGAAAGAGAAGCGTTGTCTTCAGGATACCGAACCACCAAGAGTTCGAGTTAATAGGGGGCAGCAACACCAAGGAACCTGCATAATTTAGAGCTCGATCTACGGAGGGAGTAATAGTCCAAATGGATGCCATACCAGCTGATATCCCAGTGGTGTCGGAGTTTTTGGACATCTTCGAGGATTTCTCAGGATTACCACCAGATAGAGCAGTGGAGTTCGCTATTGAGCTTCTTCCTGGCACTACACCAATCTCTCTAGCACCATATCGAATGGGTCCAGCAGAGCTAAAAGAAGTGAAGATACAATTAGACGAGTTGGAAACTAAAGATTTCATTAGACAAAGTACTTTCCCTTGGGGTGTACCAGTACTTTTGACTGAGAAGAAAGATAGAAAACAAAGATTATGTATTGATTATAGGGGATTAAATAGGATTACTATCAAAAATCGATACCCACTATCGAGAATTGATGACTTGTTCGATCAGCTTGGTTGTGCAAGGGTATTTTCCAAGTTAGACCTTAAGTCTGGGTATCACCAAGTAAAAGTGAAGGAGTCGGATATTCCTAAAATAGCGTTCTGAACTCGATATTGGCATTTTGAATTCTTAGTGATGCCATTCGGAGTGACGAATGCACCTGCAATTTTTATGAACTTAATGAATTGAAATTTTCTTCCATATTTGGATAAATTCGTTGTGGTGTTCATAAATGACATATTGGTGTATTTAAGGATCGAAGAGGATCAATCTAAGCATTTAAGGATAGTTTTGGATACACTAAGGAAGGATAAACTATATGGGAAGCTCAGCAAATGCGAATTTTGGCTGAAAAGTGTTTCATTCTTGGGACACATTGTTTCTCAAGATGGAATCTCAGTCGATCCTGGCAAGGTCTCAACAGTGAAGGATTGGCCAATCCCAAAAAATGTTTCAGAGGTGAGGAGCTTTTTGGGATTAGCAGCTTATTATCGGAAGTTCGTCCAAGACTTTTCTAAGATTGCAGGATTTCTGACCAAGCTCCTAAGGAAAGGAGAGAGGAACGACTGGACAATTGAATGTAATGCAGCTTTCAATGAGTTGAAAAGGAGGCTCACAACAGCACCCGTATTAGCCATACCGAAAGGGACCGAAGGAATGGTTGTATACAATGATGCATCCAGCAGGGGGCTAGGTTGTGTGTTGATGCAATGAGGACGAGTAATAGTTTATGCTTCTAGACAATTGAGACCGCATGAGAAAAACTATCCCACACATGATTTGAAGCTTGCAGCAGTAATTTCTGTATTAAAAATTTGGAGGCATTATTTGTTGGGTAGCAAAGTGGAGATTTATATAGACCATAAGAGTTTTAAGTATATCTTCACACAGAAAAAACTCAATATGAGACAGAGAAGGTGGCTCGAATTGATGGCAGATTATGACATCAATTTGCAAAACCATCATGGTAAGATCAATGTGGTATCTGATGCCTTGAGCAGAAAACCTATGGTAATGATTCTATCTCAGCAGAATAAGCTACTTGAAGAAATCATACAGTTAGAATTAGAAATTATCTTACCCGGTGCCGAGGCACGAATGCTGGCTTTACAACTCCAACCTCCATTGGTAGAAAATATTAAAGAGGCTCAGAAAGATGATACTAAGTTGCAAATATTTCAAAGGCAAGTAGAAGAAGGACAGAGAACAGATTTATGTATCCATGCGGATGGGTCTCTTCGATTTGGCAATAGGTTGTGCATGCCCAAAAGAGAAATTCGGCAGGAAGTATTATCAGAGGCTCATAGTTCAGTTTATTCTATCCATCCCGGAGGAACAAAGATGTATCAAGACTTGAAGCAATATTTTTGGTGGCATGAAATGAAGTGTGAAATTGCCAAGTTTGTATCAAAGTGCCTAAATTGTCAGCAAGTTAAAGCAAAGCATCAAAGAATGCCGGAACTTCTTCAATCTTTACCTATACCCGAGTGGAAATGGAAAAAAGTTACTATGGACTTTGTTACTGCATTACCACGCAGTCCCAAGGGTAATAATGCAATTTGGGTAATTGTGGTCCGCCTCAGTAAAGTAGCGTATTTTATACCATTTCGTGTAGGACAGTCTACCGAAATTTTGACAGAGAAGTATATGCATGAAGTGGTAAAATTACATGGTGTGCTGGTTAGTATTGTATCAGATCGAGATGTCCGTTTCACCTCTCAGTTTTGGAAGAAACTGTAAGATAGTCTGGGATCAAAACTAGAGTTCAGTACAACATATCACCCAGAAACAGATGGCCAGTCATAAAGAACTATTCAGACATTGGAGGATATGTTGAGAACTTGTATGCTTGACTTCGGAGGATCATGGGAGAATTTCCTTCATCTGGTGGAATTCGCCTACAATAATAGCTACCAAGCAAGCATCAAGATGACACCATTTGAGACTCTGTATGGAAGAAAATGTAGATCACCGTTATATTGGGATGACATTGGAGAAAGAAAACGGGCCAGAAATAATTACCCAGGCAGTGGACAAAATTAACTTAATATGGCAACATCTGAGAGCAACCCAAGACAGAAGAGCTGGGCAGACCACCGATGACGGTTTCTGGAATTTTAAGTAGGAGACTCAGTTTTCTTGAAAGTTTCACCCACACATCGAGTCATCCATTTTGGCAACTGTGGGAAGTTAAGCTCGAGATTCATCGAACCCTTCGAAATCTTGGAACGAATAGGCAAGGTCTCGTATCGCCTAGCATTACCGCATACACTGGAACAAGTACATAACGTTTTTCATGTCTCACAATTAAAACGATATGTACATGATGAGAGGTATATCATGGACTATTCAGGATTGGAGATCGGACCAGACCTCTCATATCCAGAAAAACTAGTCGCCATACTTGACCGTATAGAGAAGACTTTGAACAAAGTAATTCCACTTGTGTTGGTTTCTTAGAATCGACATTCTAACCGGGAGGCAATCTGGGAGTGAGAGGAAGACATTCGAGAGCGTTTTCCACACTTATTTGAGTAAATGTATAACTCCTCTACATCATTTGAGTTTAAAGAAATTTCGAGGGCGAAATTTTTTTTAAGGGGGGTAAAATGTAATGACCACTTTTCTTTTCTTGCATTTAATTCACTTCAAAAAAAATAAATAATAACAAAATAAAATAAAATAAAATAAATTAAAAATCTGAAAAATAAATAAATAAATAAATAAATAAATAAATAAATAAATAAATAAAAGGGGAGGTTTGTTTTACTATTATGATGAGAATCTAGAAGTGGTTGAGATTAAAACAAACTCATAGATTACCCTTATCCAAGAATTTGTTATTTAAATCTTCAACTAAAGATTATATCCCAACCTTCAAACCTCGTAAAATTTAAATAAGAATAAAATAAAGTTCTTTCCTCTCTTATGGAACAGAAAGAACTTCAGAACAAACAGGCAGGAGGGACAAAGGAAGCAGGGAAAGAAAAAAAAGAGGAAAGAAAAGATTCGGGAAAGGTGAGTTTTTTTTAACTCACATATACATGCTATTATATCTATACTTTATATTTGAATTAATCAGAATATAGATTTATGGGTAGATACTCTCAGAAAATTTATGGTGTATTATTAGTAGTTTCAGTTTTTAATATTGTGCTTTTTTTTTGGATAACACGAAATGCAAACACGATATCTAAAAGATGCTTTACCGTTACCACCATTGTGTTACTCAATAATTCCAAGTTGGCTTACTATATGATTTTGACATTATTCTCTATTTTACTGCGTAAACAGTAGCAACCAGGAAAAATTTAGGTTTCTCGAATTTTGAATATTTTCCAAAGAAAGTAAATTAATGCATTATGAACAGCTCATGTTATCAAATTATTGTATTTGTCTAAAAAGATAGAGCAAATGTTATCTTTCTCTATTTTCTTTTGATTAACTTTTTTCTATGTTGATCCCTATTTAAGTTCTATTTCTTTTATTGTTGCTGATGCTTGT